>JANHFT010008045.1:0-13414 GCA_032467955.1 Pseudoxenodon macrops | reverse complement strand
CTTTTATTAAGTATACTTTTTAACTTCAAAATTTTATTTTATTCAAAAAGAATTAAGAGCTAAAACAAAACTAGACAAGATCATTAAAATGCGAATTAAAAAGAATAAAGCAAAAACCACATCCTCTTTACTTTAACATTGACAAATCTATTGCAAAAATATTAGCTTCCCCTGTTGCAAAGTAGGTTCAAGATTTATAAGCTTCTACATCTACTTGCTACATTTACTTACATATATGAAAGGAAAAATATAATTAACTGCTTAAAAAAAGTGAAGATTTAAATGTGATTTTGTTTGTTGGAGCTATGAATCCAATGGCACTGATTGTTCAAAACCTCACAACCTGATGTCCACAAGGTAAACAATATGGCATAGAGATATATTTAAATGTTTATTTTGTATTTCTTGCCTGAGAGGTTCATCTGAGGTCACCTTTTCAGGTACACGTGCACACAGCATGTGACTTCAGATTCTGCACCTGCTCGGGTGAAGCTAGATAAACCTTGCATGCTTGTAGAGCATGACACAGGCAGGATTCCTTTCTATCGAGAGCAGCTGTAGCTTCTTCCACTCCCTGTACATCTTAGTTTGCCAAAGTCAGTGTCTTACCCTTTCTCTTGGTAATAATAAGAGACATAAAATGGGGGGGGGATGGTAATTTGTTTTATTTTATACTGGAGCTGCTGATCTACTAATTGAATTATTTAGTCAGATTAGAAAAGTAAATGAAATATTAAAAACTGTACTAAGCCAATTGGGAATCACAAAATAGTATGCAAGCTTTTGGTTTCCCAGAACTCTTCATTTAAGAGGGGTAAAGAGGAAAGGCTGATGTTCTGGTCATGAATCTGTATTTTATTTCATGTGTATGTTCCAGTTCAAAGGCTAGGTGTAATATCTGCATAATGTATTTTAGTAAACAAATCTCCTTCCAGTAATAGCTACAAAATCTACTCCTTGTTCAGGCCAGATCCTTATCTCAGATCCTTATCCTCATGCACACACAGAACATTTCCACCTCCAGCAGAGGTGGGTTCTGAATCTTCTTACTACTGGTTCTCTCAGGGTCACGCCTTGAGCGCGCTCACAAAGCGAGTGAGCGCACTCACAAAGCATGCAAATGAGCGCACACGCGGCAATCAAAAACTAGCTTCTGCGCAGAAGCAAAATCCAAGATGGTGGTGGCCACGGAGCCACCGACAGAACCAGCTCCGTGACATCACCGCGGAGTTACTACTTACTCTATAGAACCAGATAGAACCGGTAGGAACCCACCTCTGATCTCTAGCAGCTTTTGGCATCTTGAGATTTTTGTGTGTGTCAAGTGTATATGATTATAGACAAAGTATAAACATGATTGTGAATACATAAAATGTATAAACTTGGTTATGAGTACATGAGATGGTTACGAATATATGGGGACATTAGGACAGGGACAGTAGGCACGCTGGTGCACTTATGCATGCCCCTTACAGACCTCTTAGGAATGGGGTTAGGTCAACGGTAGACAGTCTAAGGTTAAAGTTTTGGAGGGGAGGTTTGGAGACGAAACTACAGAGTCAGGTAATGTCTTTCAGGCATTGACCACTCTGTTGCTCAAGTCATATTTTTTGCAGTCAAGTTTGGAGTGGTTTACGTTAAGTTTGTATCTATTTTGTGCTTGTGTATTGTTGTGGTTGAAGCTGAAGTATTCATTGACAGGTAGGATGTTGTAGCAGATAACTTTGTGTGCAACATTTAGGTCAGAACGAAGGCGGTGTAGTTCTAAATTTTCTAAGCCCAAAATTTCAAGTGTGGTAGCATAAGGTATTCTGTTGCGAACAGAGGAGTGGAGGATTCTTCTCGTAAAATATCTTTGGACAGTCTCAATTGTATTAATGTCAGATATGTAGTGTGGGTTCTATTTGAATCACAGGCTGTTCAAGAAAAGACATGTTGATGAAATACTCTATAAAAGATTCACTTTCAACACCCACCCACCCCCAATTCTACTCTCTTCAATGAAAAGAATAAAAACAGGGCAGAAAATGAGCAACTTGAAAAATGGTCTGAAACTGCAATAATAAATATTTATACTTCCATTTTTACTGCCACATAATTGTAGCACAAAATAAAAGAAATGCATCTAAAGAAAAATAGGACAATAACATGTAAATCACTTATATACATTCATTTCAGTTCACTTTATTTGCTTTGGGCATAATTTCATCAAAATTATGAATGTATGTATGCATGCTAAAATTCAAAAATACAAAACATATACAAATGTATGCTGCATTTACTCATGTTAAACAAATGGTATTATAATTGTTTAATTTTGATTGCAATCTTTTCTGAATATTCATGACTCACCGTACCAGTCAAATGCCACATTATATAAAGGGTGTCAATGCAGCTTGATATTGTAGAAACCACTGTTTGGAAAAAGTTTTAAAACAGGTTGAAATGCAATTTCTAAGGTTCCTGTTAGTTAAAAAGGGAAAGCAACAGAGCCAGTTGCCTGCTCAAGAGGCAAAGCTAAAATTGGCTGTTTGCATGAAGGTTTGGGTTGTTGTTTTTTAATGGGGGGAGGGGTTGCCCTTACAGTGGTCTTTTACAAAACTCCATCAAGCATTTCACAGAACCCTATGTGACCAACCCTGTGCCAGATGCAAAGATTCAGGACCACCAATTAGGTTGCAGCATAGCAATTTTATTCAAGGAGTGGTGCGGTGGCCTAGAGGTGGAGCTCTCGCCTCACAATCAGGAGGTTGTGAGTTCGATCCTAGGTTGAGGCAGATCTTTCTCTCTCTGGGCACACTTGTTGAACAAAACTCTGCATTGGTGACAGGAAGGGCATCCGGCCAGTAAATATTCAGCTCCAATTAGTTGCCCAGATTCCACCACGCAAGGGATTATAGGGTCATTAAAAGGTGATGATGATGATAGAAGTTTTATTCAAGCTTATACCCAAGAATCTGGTCAACTAAAATCCAACACTAAATTGGTGCCAGATAAGGGCCAAAGGAATCCAGGAGGTGTTGGACTTGGAGCTCGATGACTCAAAACTGATAATGTATTTAAGTCCACTCACCCCCAGCTTTGCCTACTCTTCTCCTATATCCTGTTATTTAGCAAGACTTGGCCACCTTAATTCAGTATAGCTCCCAGCATGAATAATCTAAAATTATTCATTGAAACGGGGATAGGTCTTGCCATTTCTTCAAAATGAAATGGAGTATGGAATCCAGCTGAATCCCCAATGCATTTTGTGCATTAGGTCTGCAAAGTTTTTGAAGCAGCCTTTAATTTCATAAACTCATGGAACAGAATAACTGAACTGGAAGGAATTCAAAGGCTCCGTAGTTCACCTCTCCAATCCAGGAAGCAGGCTGTTCCATCACCCATGAAATACTTTTAATAAATGAGAATTTAGGACTTTCAGAAGCAGCCAGTTCAGCCGGCAAATAACCCATTCTGTTAAGAAGATCTTTTTGTTGGTCTAAAAATCTCCTGCATTGTAATTTAAACTTTTTGGTGCACGTCCCACAAACTTGCTTCACCGTTTAAGTTATCATCCTTCAACTACTTGAAAATGGCTATAATTGCAACTCTTAAGAATTTTCTCTCAGGGCTAAACATACTTTCTATGAATCCTCGTATGACTTGACATCTACAGTTTTTCACTATTTTTACATCTTTCCTAGGGATATGTTGTACTATGTCAATATTCTTAAATAATAGATAAGTTATGATAGAGAACCTCTGACCAGAACATAGTGTTACAATTAATCCTTATATCTGTGTATTAAAATTCTACTGACACAGCACCAACAGTACTGACTGATCTTTAGCTTGCAGTACACTAAAGCCCTTGGATTGTTTTTATATCTGTTGAAAATCATTTTGTTAGTTCAAAGACAGTTCTAAGTCAAGTCAAGAACTTCTTGAATTCCATTTTTGTCTTTTAAGATATTTGCTGTCCCTCCTCATTCCTGGAAGAGATTCATTTTCATTTTTTAAAAACCAGGCTATTTGAAGTTTGTAGCTACTTCTATGTCTGTCGTCTTTGAAAGTTTGGTAATTTGAAAGTTTGGCAAATCTTAACACCTATACCAGTGATGGCAAACCTTTTATGGACCAAGTGCCGAAAAGGTCACACAGAAACATCACACTTGTGCATGCGCTCATCAGGGCTGTCCTCCAGAAAAACCAAACTTTCAGATTCTAGTGTGCATGCATGCCCAACAATCAGCTGGCCAGCTCAGATGCACAGGGCGTTTTTTGGCACTGCCAGGAGCACAAAGGGATCACGCTTTGGAAAAGCCAAACTTCCGGGTTCTGGTCCGCATACACACCCGACAATCAGCTAGCTGGTGCACATGCTCACAGCAGGTTTTGGCACTGCTGCGCACAAGAAGGACAGCTGATTATCGTGCACACATGCGCACCAGACACCTGGAAGACAAACAGGCAAGGCCATGCGTACCGGGCGACATGGCTTCACGTGCCACGTTGGGCATGCATGCCATAGGTTCACCATCATAGAGTTGTACTTTGTGTGGTATACCAGGTTATAGCAAACTCTCACACTATTTCTTCCTTTCTCCTTGCCTTTCAAAATTCTCTTAACAATTGAATTTTCATGCTTAGTTAGATGTATTTCCATTTTGGAAATATGCTACTTTACCTTTATTTCTATTTGGACTTTCCCCCCTTTTTCATAGGGTTTATTTCTAAGGTATAATTTTTTACATTCTTGAATCTCCTTCCATCAAGTTTCATTAGCACTTGCTGAATACCTAGCTAAATCCCACTGTTCATTTTATATATCGAAACATTAAGAGTGGGATATTTTGAATATCATCTGCTACAATCCTTCACTCAATAGACGGATCTAATGACATAGCATGCATATAAATGACAATCTAGCTTCTTCTTCATCACTTCCAGCAAAGAACAGTCCAACATCTTCTGAGGTGGTTTGGTCCACTATTGAGCAGTTCTCACAATGAAATAATTTTCCTGATATCCAATCTAAATTTGCTTCCCTATAATTTAAATCTACTCTTCCTTTCCCTGCATTCTGGAACAGCCCAACAGTTGCATATTGTCTGGATTTGGGATATTTTTTATTGTTTGTATGCTATCCAGATTTTGGGTGGTTTATAGTAACAAGGACACCCATATAACCTTTATACGCCCTATTCTAAATGACAGCTTTAAATACTTGAATAGTTTTTCTTCATAGCTTTTTCTTCTCCAGAAAAATACCTCAAATCAGCATTGTCTGAGCACTATGGGATGGGAAAAGTTTTGTTCAAGGGCGATGAGAGTGAGCAAGCAGCACTGCAACCCCATCCTTTTTCTAGAGTGCTGTGGATCATATGCATGATCCGAAGAGGTGACGTTTATGGTGCAATGCTGTCATGATGCTATTATAATTCAGTGAAAGCAGCAGCAACCTATGGATGCTGCTGACTGCAACTATTCCTTATCTGTTTTTCCTTTCAGGCCTCTTATCATCTTGGTTGCTTTCCCCTGAACATGCTCTGTGTGTCAATGTGTTTTCTAAAATGTGATGCTCAGAACTGCATGCACTATTTTACAGGTAGTCTGACAATGCACATTAAGAAGGAATGATTACTTCTTTGAATATTCATGGTTGATCCATCCTTTTGCTTTTTTTGCTGTATCACACTACTGAATTATTATTAATTTATGATTTTTTCAAAAGACCCAGGTGCTTTTTCCAATATTGCTGACCATTATGGTTCTCTCTATTCTATATCTTCTGTACATCTTTGATTTCGCCTATCCAAAGAAATAATCTATTTTAAATTGAGCTTGCTGTTTTCTGCCCATTGCTCTCCTGACCCTTGATGTAGCCGTCTAAGGTGTTTGCAATACCTGCTTTTTGTGTCATCTGCAAATATAATTATTGCATTTTTGAGACCTGCAATCAAATTATTTAGAAATACATTGAATAGCACAGGGCCTAGAGTGGAATTCTTCAGTGTTTTACTTGACACTTTGCTCCAACATGATCTGAAGGCATTGATGCATACTTTTTGGATATTGTTATTCACCCAGCATTCTATACACTTGACGCTAACACAGCCCCAGTCCACTTTGTCTATTTTCTTTACTGAGCTCTCAAAAGAGACTTCATCTAATGCTTTGGCGTGATTTATTCTTGATAACCCTATGCTGGCATCTGCCAAGCAATGAATTCTTTGTTTACAACCAGCTACTCAATATTCTGTTTCAGAGCTTTTCCTGGTGAAAATGTCATGTTGACCTGTGTATCATTGCCTTGGCTCTTTCTTTCTATTTCTCCAGTAAATCTCTCATCTTGCATAATTTCTTGAAGTTCATGATAAAAGCTCTGAGATGACATCCACAAGTTTCCTGATTCCTGGATGCAACTGAGGTGGTCTTGGAAAGTTAAACTGTTTCACTATAGCCAGGTGCTCCTTAACTATGCTTTTACATAGATACTGTAATCTGATTGTCAGGCCCTCTTTTGGTCCATTGTTCTGCTTAGGTTGTTTTTTTAAATACAGTTTTCTTTTTGAAGAATAGGTATTGAGGAATTCTATGTTTTCCCTTTCATATCTTTCCTAATGGTCAGCCACTCCCTTTCTGTTCTTCTCTTATTGCTTACATAGCCAGAAAAGCACTTCTGATTGCTTTTATCTTTGCTTGTGAGCCTAAGGTTTCTTTTTTATTATTCTCAATCTTTCTGGCTTTCTTTCTAGAAATAATAGCGACATGCTGGTATATCTCCTTGTTGAATTCAATAAGACTTATTTTCTTGCATATCTGTGAGATAGTATGGGAAAGTATAGTCAACAGTGAGCTATATTATTAAGAGCTCTTCTTTTGCAATATCTGAAGTTCTAAAAGTTCCCTAGTTGTGGTACATAGATGGAGTGGAAAATATTTCACATTTCAAATGGGTTGTTCCAAACTTCCTAGAAACATTTCACCAGTGTTCAAACTGGTGACTAATCTTAAAGTAGTAGTGTTTAGTATATATATGATTTCTGGAATGTTTAAAGAGAATGACAGGACACTTTCAGTAGAGTTGGACTAGAAACTCTCAATCTTAAAAGATTTTAAATTGGAAGTACTTTGCATACTACTGGATATAGCAGCTGAATGAATCAACCTTGATCCAGTTCTGGCTTTTTAAAAATTTGCATCATCAGTTTGATTTGAAAAATGAAAATGCCCACATATACAAAATCCAAGGCAGTCCATACTGAAATGGATGTGCTTGGCTTTGATTCAAACTGGCAACCCAGTTCAGAAAATCAATTTAGAGATTCAGTCAAATCACTCTCAAACTGAACCCTTGTACAACCCTGAGTACTGCATCTATGAAATACAATCTCAGGCACAGCTAAAGTATGAAAGGATATTATCAGGTTTTTTTGTGGTGGTGGTGGTGGTGGGAATTAAACAGAGTCAAATCTGGAAATGATCTAGATAATTAATTTCTTGAGTAGATATATTTCTTGACATCATTAGAAGAAAGATGGAATATTATTACAATGAGTAAACACTTCCTAATATTGCCTCATTATATTCTGTTGTGAGTATTGCATCAAATTGTTACCTTTTGCCCCAAATGTTTACATGCTTCATGGACTACTTTGGAATAATTACCAATAATTATGCTGCTTTCCTTTTCTCTCAGAAGTGATATAATCCTAATTCTACCTGATAAATAACATGAACATTATTTCCTTGTTCTGCTTAGACAAGTTAATTGCTCAGAAAAAAGTTTTTCATCACCTAAAATCCCCAGTCTATAACATTTCCCCCTTCTTTTGTAACCACTGTACTAGTCTGCTGTGATGTAGTTGCAATAACTACATCAGGGGCATGCACAAGGAGCGTGCATAAGTGCACCAGCGTGCCTACCATTCCTGTCCTATTGTCCCCATTTATCCGTATCCATTTCCTGTATTCATAATCGTGTTCATACTTATATCTGTTATATTATACATGCTTGACAAAATAAATAAATAAAAATAAAATAAATAAGATTGCATCATTTTGAGTAATGGGTCTTTGTATAAAGAAATTCACTTCAGGATCAATAAAGCCAGCCAGGCTCGGAGGCAACTCCACTGAGTGCTCAATCACCTGTAATTCCATGAATCTGGAAGTTTCCAGAACTGTGGTTACCCCTTCTCTTCTGTATGGATGTGTGACTTGAATTCTGTACTAAAAACACATCAAACAAATAGAGAAATTTCACATGCATGCCCTCCTTTCCATTCTTGGCATTTGTTGGCAAGACTGCATCAAAACTGGAGGTCTTGAATCATGTGAGGTCCACCAGCACTGAATCTCTGATTGTCAGAGTTAATGACCACCATATGCCTTCCCAGTTGCTCTGTTGTGAACTGGAGATTGGAAAGAGACCTGAAGGTCACCCATGCAAGCACTACATAAACACTGTGTAGGGAAAACCTATGCCACTCTGACATCCAGCTATGGGAAAGCTGAAGTTGCTGAGCAGGCAAGCCCTGGGTTATGTAGTTGGCATCACAGGTGCCACTGAAAATTAATAGAAAATTTGTGAGTGGTATCACAGAATAACAACCACAGTTATTGTAACAATGGATTTCCAGTGCCCCTGTTGTGCTGATTCTGTTTCCAGACTGCGACTGCAAACCACCTCTGTGTTCACAGATGGTCTCGACACACTTGCATGTCTTCTTTGAAGCAGAAAGACCATTTACTGTATATAAAGACAGAGCAACCGAATTTAACTGGCTGAATAGCACAAGCCAAAACGAGAGCTTTTTCTTTAAGGAGAAAAGGCTCTAAGGCTACTGAGCCTAAACATTTCTACTTCATAAATAACTGAGTCCACCATCCTTAGTTCGAAGGCTCAAGCTGGATCACGATACCAGGCTTGGACTCCTTTTGGTACTTCTGATACTCAGTATGTACTATGGATACAGCTGTGTTTCCTTTGAATCAACCTGTGAACTTCAATAACTGCTCTGGATGACAATTGGGTGTGCATGGAAGTCTTACGCTTTTTAAATTTTTTTTACTCCTGCTGTTCTTTTAGATCTTCTTTCAAATTTTACCATGCTTTGTAAGTTTACTCCCTGTTTGACTCTCAATTCAGTTAAATGAAGCTTGGCTTGGCTGTTAAGCTTTTGTCAGTTCACTTTAATGCTAATATATTTCTTCTTTCTCTCTAATGGTGTCTGTATCCTGATTTATTTTTAGAATAGCTGTTCCTATCTTTATAGTTTGGAGAAATATGTATCTGTTTTAACATTTTTAAAGAGTGAGATTCTATGCTTGGAAGTCAATCATTAAGAAAGCTTTTGAGGCTCTCTGTTTAATTCAGAGGCTAGCCATTCAAAGTTAGTCATTAGTTTATATTCTGCAAAAAAATGTATATACTAATTAACTAGCTTTGTTAAGAGAATAAAATTAGTCTTGCAACTTTTAAATTATTTATGTAAGCCATTTGCAATCTAGCAGGCTATGTTGTTTTTGCTATCATCCATAAGTCTTCATTTGTAATTAAAAAATAGATAAATGAAAAAGACAAAACTTTTGCCATCTGGATTTTTAAAGCATTTCTATATATGTATTACCCCTGAAATCTAAAGCTTTTAAAGATAGTTGAGGTGTCCAATCAAATTTGGTTTCAATGTAAATTAAATCCATTGGTTTAATTAAAATCATGGAAGAAGATTACCCAGATGATAGGCCTTCAAATACTTGAAAATAACTCACAGTTTTCTCTGCAGTTTTCTCTAAGTTAAACAAACCCAATACCTTCAACTTTTACAGTTTTCTTCATAAGTTGTTGTTCCCCTTCAGGCTCATTATCAGGTTAATTGCTCTAGACTGACAATGTCCTTCCTAAAATATCATACTCTGAACTGAAGGCAATATTAAAATGCAGAATAGTGAGGAAATATAATTTATTTCCATAATGAAATTTACTTAGTGATTGCTTATTATCTTTTATGAATGGTGGCTATTAAGTTATGTTTAATGGTAGGTTTTTGATGGCCAAGGGCTACACTTATGCAGTCTTGGATTTGAAGGCTGTAGTGAGTGGTGCAACTATGCAATGTATGTTGAGGGTTTTCTTTTCTTTTTTGGCATTTTCTTGCAATGCTATATCATTTTATTAGTACTTTTTTCATTTTTTGCAACTGTTATTATTCACATGAGCTCCCTAATGAGCTTTTATCTGATCTCTTGTTCATCAAACAATCCAAGTTATACTGCTGAGCCCGTCTAATGAATGGGGCTTATCCTCGTGCTTTGAAGTACAGACCCCAGTGCATTTTGGTTTATCACAATAACTGCAGGGTAATCTTGGTTGTTATGGGAAATAAAATTCCAGCCTCTGCTAGGCTTCCTCACTTTGGAGGGAACTGCAGTCACCTGAAACAGAGCCAGTAGCAACAGGACAGGGATCACCAATAAGGGCGGAAGTCGGTGGAAAACACTTAAGCTCGGTAACAGTAAAAGATATATAGCTTAAGGCATGGTTTTCAATTATGAATAGTACAAACCTACAGACACCCCACCCCCAGTGTCCAAGAAAAAAAAAGATTCAGATTCTGCCTTAATGTACTCAGAAATATATTGGTTCTAAACTAAAAAAAATTCACTTGCAGAAATGCTTGTATCACTGTTACTTTCCTCTTAATGAATCTTGCTAAAGACTCTGTAGGAATCTTGCTGGAGAAAACTCATTTTCAGTTTAGGCAGCTATGAAGAGCTTGATAACAGTTCTGCTTGGATGTGTATTCAAGGAAGATATGAATAAATGACTAGTGAAGAAATCCAGCATAGAACTTGTTGGCAGAGACTCTGTGCACAGCATGAGCCTCATGTTTTTAAATGACTAAAGTGCTTATATGACCATTATTATGAGTTATGATTTAGCTGCATATAAGAGACAGCAATGAATTGTACATACTGTGTCAAGCCATAATGTGGGTTTTTGCATTTTGGCTCAGCTTAGCCAGTGATGGCTGATTGAACAAGCTCAGCCAAAGTCATGCCACCTATGACTTCCCCCTAAATATTAAATCCCTTTTTACGATGGACAAAACCCTAACTTATGTGTAGGAGATAACCAAGCTGAGCCCAAGGAAGGGGTCCAATATGAATCCCTTCATACCCACAAGAGATCTAAGTCCAGGCCAGATAGAATTCCTTCTACCCTTATCTACCACCATTTTCCCTTGGCCATTAGTAGTTCAGATTCTTGTAGAGAGCTTAAGCTTGCAATAAATCTTTATATCCATTTGAAATGCCTGGATCTACTGATTTCTCTGGAGCTTGACACCAGATTCACAAACATCTGGGAAAGCAAAGGAAAGTCCCAGGGATTTGGGAGGAGGGAACTATCTCTAAAAAGAAAAATCAGGTATAAGTAGACCAATTTATGTAGGAGGAAGCCAACGAGTTTACCACAGATGAAAAGGGCAAGAAGAAGGAATAGTCAGTCTAGTCTGTTGATGGCCACAGTGCAATCTGGTGCCTGTGCCAATCCACTGACCTTTTTGAGAAGAATGTTGTATGGCCTGTATGTTAAAATGAGTAGTAACCTATCTGACAGTAATCTAAATCTTTCTGATACCTTATATTCCTGCTGAGTGGGAAAGTGGAGAAGCCTGGGGAGGGTAAAAAATGGCCCAACGGGCTTACCAGAAGTCTGGAGGGTTCAGTGAGGCCTGCATGCATGCACAGGGAGGGGGGAGCACAGGGTGGTGGTGGTTGTGCATGCATGCATGGGGGGAGGACATTGCATTATGGGTGTGGGCACGCAATTGTCTCCCTGACCCAAATATCGGAGGTGGTGTCTTCCCATTGGCCTATGAACAGACACAGATGTCCCCCCATGTGCTATTTTGCCACCCATGCAAAAAAAAAGGTTTCCCATCACTAGTATATACTATATATCAGTGATGGCGAATCTATGGTATGCATGCCAGAAGTGGCATGCAGAGCCATCTCTCCAGACATGCCAGCTGTCGCCTGTTGTTCTTCTGGGTTCCAACACTGGTCTTTGCATGTGTGGGAGCACCGGAATCCCGAAGAGCATCTTCCTAGTGTCCATGTGTGTTCCGGGAAGCTGATCTTCCAGTTTCCAGCAAATGCCCCCCCTGGTCGCGCTTCCATTTTTTTTGCGGGGGGCACAGCAATATACAGTTTTGAAATCAGCAGACTCATTACCATAAAGAAGCTGCATTCTGTGGTAAATCCTTTGGCAGTCAAAAATTTAATCACAGTGCATTGCCTAAAGTGCACCACAGGCTTTCATTTTATAAACAATAATGACACAACCTTTTCTCAAAGTAAATTGCCATAAACTGAAATGAAAGAAGAGATGCCAAAGAATACATCAGAGCTTTTATCATGTCAATATTGTCATCTGCACTGCTTTTGATTCAACCCTTGCAGTAAAAAAAAGGCTTTAAGATAGTGGATCATGGAAGAAATTAGTCAGCATATCTTGCTTTAAGAATATATTTTGATCTCTGCTTGGTTGTTATTCCTGGTCTGCAGGAAACAAGTTTCAGCTAGAGGATTCCATCTAATAGTGAAATTGATTAGAATTCATCATGCATGTACGTGCCTTAAACTGTTTGCATATTTGTTTAAGTTTCACTGCATCTTGGAATCTATAATGTTTAAGTGGTGTATTTATGTGTTTATAAAAGGAAACCCACACATTAACGATGAAGTTATGTCGAAGATTGCTGAGTGGTATAACCAACTTTTTTCTGGTATTTTATCATATATCACCTAATATTGCATTATTTGCTTGATCTTGTACTCCGTATTACTTCTATATAGTTTCTAATAACCTTATCTTGTACTGACATTGATGCATGTGCAAACATTTTCCTAAACCTATGCTATTTATCTCAAACCTATCACTGCAATGAACAGCTATAGAGTACTCCTTTTTGAGCAACCATCTTGGTTAGCAACTATTTGCAAATACAACCATGAAAAATAATTTTACAGCCAATATGTGCATTTATGACAAACTTTTGGAAGCCTAACAATAATGCACACCAGGAGAGAGTAATGTTGATATAGGTGTACCAGAGAATTTTATCTGAAGGAGACAGCAGTAACCATTGTTCTTCACAGCATCTCTCTTTCTCTGTCTGTCTGTCTGTCTGTCTGTCTGTCTGTCTCTCTCTGTCTCTCAGTGATTCACCTAATGACCTTATTGTTGGAATGGAACTTGGTCACTAAACCAGAATGGGTATATAACTCTTCAAAAGAGAATATGACGTTATAAAGAAAATTTGTATAGAATATGTAATAGATGGCACATCTCACCAGAAAAATTGTTAAAGATGTATAAAGGAAAAGAGGTGAAATGGAAATGATATTATATATTGGATGT
>JANHFT010008042.1:32509-42981 GCA_032467955.1 Pseudoxenodon macrops | reverse complement strand
TGTAAATAAGATAGAAACTGATGTTAAATGGTGACAGGTGGGGAAGAAGTACCCCCCCTTTTTGTGTGTGTGTATGTATTTGTACTTGAATGTTTGTATGTTTTTATATGTAATAAAATTTATTTAAAAGAAAAAAGAAAAAAGCCTGCAAAGATCACTTCACTCTTCACTCACCTCATTAGGTCTGGGGGGAAAAGCTCTGAAAAAGCTACATAAGTTGCACTCAAATTATCAGCCTCTTTTTTTTGGTGGGGAGGGGGGGGGAGAAGTGCATCTTATATTCTGAAAAATATGATAGCTGGTATCAGGAATGTGATACCAATCATGAAAATTATTCATGATCCTCCTACTGTAAGAAAAATGTTGAAGTAACTTTTGTTGAAATCCTCTCATTCGATACTTGGCAGAGTGAAACCAAACCTAGTAGGAGTGTGTAATAGGATAAATCAAGAACAAGCTTAATAAAGATACTTATATCTTTCTGTTTCTCTGAAATTCCTGCCCCCATAGAATGTGGATAAAAAAATTAAAAAAACAAATATCCTAATTTTTCTTAAGGAAATAAGCCAAAAGGAAGAATCTAAAAATATCCATCTGTGGGAAGCCACCCCTCTCCTAGAAGAATGAAATATTTTAAGGGATATTTTTAAAAAGGTAAATATTATATTTTCCAAAGGGACAAATGGGGAAACATGTTTTAGAGGCAGAAAGCAAACCCCACTTTCTTAATAGCCCCAGCAGATATTTTGTGCCCATTAAGAAAGATTGGGCCAGCCTACTCAGAAACCAAACTGAGGAGGCCACCTTTTAGAAATGCAAATTTGCATTTCATTCCATTCAAGACAGGATATTTTGAAACAAAGGCAGAATGGTAGGAATAGCCCTCACTCAAGATTCATCACAGGGCAAAACCATTAAGCCACAATAGGGATTGCCCAACACCGTTTCAGAGCAGTCCAAACCTCAACCAAGCGTAGGTCAGACAAACATCTAGGATTTGTACTTTTCCTATAGAGCAACCTATGACCCCTACATAACTCTACATGACCCCATGGGAGTCTGACAACAGCCAATAGAATTCATGTTCTTGCACAGGAACAGAAAGCTCAAGTGCAAAGCCCAAGAGAAGGTATAACCCCCCCTTCTCAACTCCATGTGGTCAGCTGCACCAGAACCATGTGCTTGGTAGTTCTGTTCATCATTAAACCTTCTTTTCAATCAGCCTCCATGTTTCCAATGTCTTTCTCCCAACTTGGAACTGAACCAGATGGATATTTCTTCCCACATCTTCATCAGGAGAAAGCCAAATAGAAACAATGAGAATAACAAAGAAGGAATTCTCAATTCTTAAAATTTCTAGTGGTTATAACTATATGAGCAGAAGATTGATGCTTCTGGAAGTGAATCTTCCAGCTCCCACCCCTTCCAACTTTGATATTATTGAAACAGAGTTGGGCTGCAGAGAAAGACCATTTATTTTTTCTTTATTGATTTTAATGTTATAATCCTAAAATAGCTAATATGAATCAATATGTGATTTTTTTGTACTCAGATGATACAAGTTTAAGTAACAATGAGAACAAAATATTATAAGTACTTCAAAGCATACTTTAACATTCTCACCATGTGAGATCTCTAAACCATTAGAAGTAGTTGAAGATTGATATGTAATCATCCATACTTCAAAGCTGCTGAGCACCCAGAGACCTTGCCCTAAACTTCTGCAGTAAAGAAGAGGAACCACAGTGTCTCCAAAACAACCATCCTAGTTTCATCGGGACTTCAGCTGTTCTGCAGCTGAGATGGAAGTAAATTACTCAGTATTCCAATACTGCTGATGCTGTGAGATGACCATATTCTGGAGATGTTTTCAACTGGTGCAGATTCTTCACATGGATTTGTGATGAAACAAATGAATGCAGGATTGTAAAGGCCAAAGATAATATCTTGTGGATACCATTTGTTTTTATTACTCCCAGCCTCTTTGAATCATTGTAATGTCCTTGTAATGCCACCCCAGAAATCTGACAGTGCATATGCATTCTTTTTTAAAGAAAACATGAAAAAAACCATCACTTTAAGAAAAATAATTCACTCATGACAATCGCAAAAAGAATTTCTAAAAGAAAAAATGTTTGTAAAATTATTCCTTCCATAAAGTCCTATTACATATCAACACCCTTGGAAATGAAAGAATATTAACTGGATAAGGTTACATTAGGCTAATTATGCCGACTAACACACAGCAGGATCAAGTTCAGGTTGCATTGCTGGTCCTTGTACCACCTTTATTTGTCCTTGCAGTGTTACTCAGGCCTTTACATATGATTGTGTTATTGGAATTAGGTTGGAGAAAGGTTCTTAAAATATTCCAACAGGAGCAACTGAGTGGCATTTGCCTGAAGGTGACTGAAATGTTTCCCACTCAACAAGAATGTAAGCCAAACATCATGTGATATTTACTTCTCTGGCAGGAGAGCCCATTTATAGCCCATTACTAACCCATACTCTAATTATGGGTTAGTAATGTATCCCATATCCCAATGTCTATTAAAGCATTTTGTTGTCTTTCTAAGAACCAGGAGAAAGGTAAAATGATGACCAGCTTTTGAAATATTGTTAAAGTCTTTCTCTATGTTATCTGACACCTGGAAGAAACTCTTGGGACATTATTTTACCAAGAGTATAAATTTCACTGAATAAATCCACATTGGCACAGAAGAAGACCATGTAAATACATGCATAGTTCATTTCCCCTTTCCCCATGGGCCACCCACAGTCCATTATGTCCACCAATCACTCCTGTTCATTTTGCTTTGGGAACCAGCCAATTACACTGTGGTATCTGCTCTGGGTGTTCTTGGGGGGGGAGCAATGTCTCTTGGGAACCAAAGATGCTTGGAGGCTATTCCCCCCACCCTTGCATTCCAATCCACCCGTCCCCCACTCTTTGTCAAGCTTCAAGCAAAGCAGAATTAGGTGAAAGATTGAGTCAGTCTTGACATGCAGATCCCCCGAAAGAAGGGTAGACCTGAAAGAACAATAACCATACATACACATTACTACTTACAACCCAACTTCTGCTACATTCCTTATTGGGGACATTGAGGATACCTAGTGTGAAACCTCTTAATTAACCTTGCAACCCTAACATATGGAGCAGCCACCCACTCAGCATCTGCTAATGGGTAGCCTTTTCACAGTAATTACTGGGTACGGTAATTTTCCCTTGTGATATCTGGAGTAGAGAATTCTTTTGATCTCAAATTGCTCCTCTCCCTTAACTAAGATGGGTGGAGGAGATAGTTCTTCAACTGGCCTCAAGCCAGATCCCCCAAAAGGTTTTAAAAGACTGCAATGAAATACCGGGTGCTTGCATGAGGCTTCTTGGCAACTTCAGCTCCACCCTCACTGGATTCATGATCCGGATGATTTGGAAAGGCCCTATGTATTTGGGAATCTAACTTTTTACAAGCTTGTCTCAGGTTTAGCTATTTGGTGGACAAATAGACTTTATCCTCCACTCTAAATTCCCTTTGGGGACCCCATTTCCAATCTGCTTGCTTTTTTTCCTCACTAGCTTTATTTACATAGAGCGGGCCACGTGGCTTTTAGAGTGTCCATCCAATCGGTTAATGACACTGAGAATGGAGCTTCCTATGGAAGCTCTGGCAGGGACACAAATTCAGTCCCCATGGCCACTTTGAAAAGGGTAAAACTTATGCTGCTGTGCATCAAGTTATTATATGCCACTTCTGTGAAAGGCAGGAGCTTGGTCCAATTAGTCTGCTGATAATTTATATAACAGTGCAGTTATTGCACTGAGTTGGTACATTCAGATGCTCCATTGGTACTTGGATGGTAGATGGAGCTAAGTTCCTGGGAGGAGCCTATCAATTAAAAAAATTCCCACCAAAAGTTTGTGGTGAATTTTACCTCCCCCATCTGAGATAATGCATTTTGGGACCCCATGTAGTCTGTAGATGTATTGCACAAACATCTTGTCTAGGGCTCGGGCAGAAGGAATCTTTGGACATGGCACAAAGTGTGCTTGCTTTGAAAACAGGTTGATGACAGTGCAAATTACTGTGTTCCCAACACTCTCAGGCAACTCCATGATAAAGTCCATGGATATCTCCTCCCATGGATTAGCTGGGTTGGCTACCAATGTAGCAAGCATAGAGGCTTTCCAGGTAGGTGTTTCATGGAGGCACACATAGGACAGCTGACTACATAGGCTTCTATGTTCTTTTTCATCTTTGGTCACCAGAACTGTCTCTTCAACAGGTGAAGGTCTTCATAAACCCAAAATGCCCTGAAGATTTTGCATTGTGGCTCCTCTGCAGGACCAATGTTTTCTGGCTGGCTGGGATGTATACTTTACTCCTGTCCTATGCCAAGTCCTCCTTCACCCTTATGTCTCTGGAACCATTCATCTATCCCCAAGATATCTTTTAGTGGTTGCATCACTGAGTTCCCAGCCGGCTGCAGGGAGACTGTTTTCTGCTGCCTCATGAGTGTTGGCACTGCAAGCTGCCTGGACAGCTTCCTCGAGGCCTTTAATGTCTCCAGGTTCTTGTGGTCTGTCCACACTTCAAATGGAATCTTACTGCCCTCTAATAACTGCCTCCAGGTGAGAAAAGCCCATTTGACTGTGTAAACCTCCTTCTCCCAGATGGTCCACCACCTCTCAGTATCAGACAACTTGTGAGATGTGTAGGCACATGGTTGCAATTTTCCCTTTTCATTCCTCTGGAGTGAAACTGCCTCTTCTGCCACATCATGGGCATCCTCCTGGATCACAAAAGGCTCATCTGGGTTTGGGTGCTTCAAGACTGCATCAGCAGCAAAGAGCTGCATCAGCTTTTTGAAGGCTGCCTGGCATTCGATGTACCACTTTAGTGACCGGCTCAGTTTGGACTTTGCTCCCCTTGAGTCTTGAGCAAGTTGGTGATGGGCAAGGCTATCTGGGCAAATGTGAGGATAAACTGCTGGTAAAAGTTCGTGAATCCCAGGAAACTCTGTAACTGCCTCCTAGTTCAAGTGGCCTCCCATTCCAGGATTGCTTTCTCCTTGGCCAGATCGATCTCCACCCCATCCTTGGAGATGCAATATCCCAGGTAGTCTAGACTGGTCTTGTGGAAGTCACATTTAGCTAGCTTTGCATATAGCTGGCTTTGAGCAATTTCTCAAGTACTGCTTTCACTAGCCTGATGTGCTCTTCCATGGTCTTGGTATAAATTAGAATGTCATTCAAGTATACCAGCATCCCTTTTACAGGTGTTCATGCAGAACCTCATTTATTAATTGCATGCATACTACTGGCATCCCTTACAGCCCAAATGGCATCACCTGAAATTGGTAGCAACCTAGAGAGCAATTGGATGCAGTTTTCCACTCATCCTCCTCTCTAATCCTCACTCAGTAATAAGTTCATCTTAGTAAAGATCTTCCTCTTGGCTAGGTAGTATCAACTGTCCAATTAGTGTGCCGATCTTGGGAGCTTTGAATTCCGAAAAGTAAAACTTTATTGGATACACCATTTTGGTATTGAAGAATCAAAACCAGCTTTGATTTTCCCACACGAATGCTTGTCTAATTAAACAATAGCATACCTTCCCTCCTCCGGATGATCACATTGTCCAATTATGAGATGTCTTTTTGTTATGAAAACAGTCCACCTCCTTCTCAGGCACCTGCAGTTGTGACCTTGATGGTTGCCAGGGTCTCATGGTCCATGCACACTTTTTCAGCATTCCATTTTACCCTTTCATCTCCCCAGTTTATTGACAAATTGAGGTTTGAAAGAAGCAAAGTGGTTCAATCTTGACAGGTAGCCCAGCATGTCCATCATGAAGGGGAGGGGATACATATTCTCCATGCAGATGCAATTTAGTCCCCTGCAATTCATGCATAATCTGAGAGAGCCATCTTTTTTCTCTTTGAAAAGTACAGGGGCAGCCATCTTTGACATGCTGGCTGGATAAATCCCCTGGCTAAGTTCTTGTCTATGAACTCCTGAAGTTCCTCCATCTCCCTTGGTGTCATGGAATACACCAGCTTGGGTAATTTAGTCCCTGGCAGGATTTCAATAGCACTGTCTGTGGGGTGATGGGATGGAAGCACATCTGATTCCCTTTCACTAAACATATCTGCTAGGTCATGGTACTCAAAGGGAATGAATGGCTCTAACTCCTCACTCCCTTTTACTGTATTCTCTGACTCTATTTTCACTTTCCTAACTGTTGGCTATGCCTGGCATTCGGCATTTTCACTGGCTCCTGCTGGCTGGCCACTTTCTTCCTCATTTGCCACTTGTTGCTGTCCAAATCTACTGAGGAATTCTATTTCTTCAACCATCCTAGAACCATGTTCTCAGTCAATCCAGGAGCCACAATAAAACGAATAGTCTCTTTGTGGGTCCCAACCCTGAAGCTCACTAGCTCCATTAGGCAAATTGCTGGTGCCTCTCCCATATATGAGCCATCTAATTGGCAGAACCCCATCGGCTGTCTTACCTTCCTCAGCTTCAATCCTAGTTTCTCCACTGTCTGAAGGTTAATTAAGCACTGAGTGCACCCCGAGTCTAACAAGGACATAAGGCCCCCTTTACTCCTGAGTAAGGCACCAAAATCTCCACCTGGACCATCATAAGGATGATGATGCCATTTAGTGTCTTCCCCTTTGCTGTTGCTTTCATAAAAGATCAAATTTTCTGTGGGTCCAAGAGGTCCTTCCCCCTCTGGATTGGGGAGAGACCATGACCTGTTGAACCACTTGCGTTTTCTCCTTCAGCTTTGGGCTGGTTTTTTCAGCTTTGGTTGGACTGGGATTCATGGTGCATATGCCAGCTGTGGCATGAGGCACTCATCTGTCCAGTGGCCTTCCTTCCCACATCAGAAACACATTCCCGGGCTTCCTCCTGGGCATCTCTCGGTTATTTGATGGGGCCAGTTTTCATGTGCAATGTGTTCCTGATACTCCATCAGGTTGAGCTCCATATTTGTGGCTAACTGGTACCATGCTCGAAGGTCGTGGAGCACCCCCTGAGGCAGGCAATTGTGATACAGCTCCTTGTTCAGCCCTCCTGGAATTGATAGACCAGCGTATGTTCAGGCCAAATACTCAGGTGAGCTACCAAGGTTTGAAAATCCTGGATGTACTTTGCTATTGTGAGAATGGATGGAAAGTTACCCTTTTATAAAATGTATCAGAAGAATTATAAAATACTAATAAGCTATAATGCTCTTTTCTGTTGCAAACTAACCATAGGATGTACTTTGTAAAGCAATATAGGATGACCTGTTACAAATTTACACCCACACCCAAGGTAAGGCCACATTCAGTTAGATAGGAACATCCACCCAGGATGAAGCTACCAGTGAACCAGATAATATATCTGTTCCTCTGGGGAGAAATGTCATGCTGACCCCTTAGAGTATAGAATGACTTAAGAAATTACTTAGGAGAATAAAGGGGTGTGGGGAGGGCCCCTTAGGCATGGTGTGCCCTGTGTAGGGAGTATAAAATGTATAGCTTGTATATTGTTCTTTGCTCTCCTTGTACTCAATCCACTTGGAAAGAAACTTGGAGGCCACCTTTGCAAACACTTTTTAGACCTTTGAATTGTGAACCAGACTTGGCTTTTGTATTGTGAGTATTAAAATATTTGGCTATCTTATCTCACACCATCAGCTGCCACCGGGAGCAGATACTGGTTTCTACATACTGGGCTACTGTGGGTCTTTAGATTCAACATCTGCATGAAAGCATTCAGGGCTGCCACAGCGAGGCTGGGTGGAGCTGTGGGAATGTGAGGAGGGAGGTAGAGATAGCTGGGGGATGTGTAGTCAAATTAGCATTCTTTCCCGTGGGAGCCAAAGATGCTCTACCAGGTGTTGGAAGGGCATGGACCAAAGCCAGCCAGAGTTAGGACAGTGACTTGATTGGACCATGTGATGGACATGTGACCTGGGGGGAAGAACTTGGGGTTTTGATTTGGGTGGGGAAATCCCTGGGTTTTTCAGAGTTGGGTTTTCACCAGCTGTGCCAATATGACATGCCAAATAAAATTATGCTTTGAGAAAACTTTAGGCCTCAGAATTTTGATTGCCTTGGTGTTATTACTTGGAACCCTGATACTAACACTAGGATGTATCCAGGTGGTAGCCCCCACTGAGGCCAGGGGTGTTTGAATGGGAATACCGGCTGCCTCTGAGGCTTCTGTCTCTTGGTGTGGAGCTCCCACTACCATAGGTCAGATTGGCACCATGGGCTTCAGGAGGGGAGGGGCAGTGTAGACCACATTTTCCTGGCCCTGTCCTGACTCCTGTGACTGCCACCCTCAGTGAAGTGGCTCCCCAGACCTCCAACCTGCTGTACTTCTCCCTCAGAAGTCCATCAATGAGCTGCAGCTGGGAACTTCCAGTCAGCTAGGTCATCCCACTTGGCTGCTCACCTAGCCTTCCACTTGCTCTCAGGTCACTGTGATACCAGGGGGGATCAATTGATCCTCTGCTTCCAGTGCCTTTCCCACATATCTCACTCACCAGCCCTTGGGGCCATGAATAGGGTCCTTCCAACCCTATCTATTTCCCTTTAGCACAGGTTGTTGCTCAGGCTTCTCAGGCTTCTGTTTAGGGCATGTGCCAGCTGCTTCCATTCTGGCTTTGGCTTGGGCCACCACTGGGGTCTCTCAAGAGGAGGCTTCCCCTGGCTTTGCCCCACCTTCTGTTCCTTTGTTGGTTGTCGACATCTCAAAACTCCCAACTCCTGGTGGGGTCTAGGTAGGATGCTACTGGGAGAGCTGGTTTAATGTTAACTATCCAGCTGGAAAATCCAGAAAAAGAAACTCCTGGGAGTTATTTTACCAAGAGTACAAACTTTACTGAGTAAGTCCATATTGGCACAGAAGAAGCGAAACCATCTTTCAGCTTCCTGCACAAACACATGTATAGTTCATTTCCCCTTTCTCCATAGGCCACCCTCAGTCCATTACATCCACCAATCACTTCTGTTCATTTTGTTTTGGGAACCAGCCAAACATGCTGTGGCATCTACTCTGGGTGTCCTTGGGAGGGGGAACAATGCCTCGTGGGAACCAATGATGCTTGGAGGCCATTCCCTCAATCCTTGCATTCCAATCACTTCCCATTCTTTGTCAAATTGAAAGCAAAGTGGAATATACCATACAAGATGCACTTCCCCCAAAAAAAGAGGCTGAAAATTGGGTGCGTCTTATACTTCGAATGTAGCTTTTTCAAACCTTTTTTTCAGCCCTAATGAGGCGCTAGTGAGTGAAATGATTTCTGCAGGCTTTTTTCATTGCTACTCCCTCTGAAGAAGCTTTTTTTCAGACCTAACAAGGTGCTAACAATCTTCCCAACTTTGCAGGCTTTTTTCATTACTTCTCTCTATCAGCTGTGCTTTAGAAGCTTTTTTTCCAGTTCTAACCAGGGGATAAAATAATGTGCTGAAGCCGAACAGACTAAGGATGCTAGCCAAATGAATACCTGGTAGGCAGATTTTTTCCCTTATTTTTCTCCCCAAAAATTAAGGTGCATCTTTGGTGCATCTTATACTCCGAAAAATATGGTAGGTGAAAGTTCAAGTCAGTCTTAACACAAAGCAACAGAAGATCCAGTGCAACTGTAATACACAATTCACAATATCAACTTGCATTAAATGTCCTTTGGTGACTCTTGTTATGGCGTAGATGGTTGGTTGGTTGGATGAAAGAGGGAGCTAAGTTGGAATCATGTCAATGAGTAAGAATAAAGTTTCGTAGGAGTGTGTCTTGCAGAAAACAAGAAGACCTTATTTCTTCAAGTATCAGCAAACACATAGTCCTTGATTTATGATCATACAATTAACAACCATTCAAAGTTATGGCTTAGCTGAAAAAGTGACTTACAACTGGTTTTTTATACTTATGACCATTGTAGCAGTCCAAGCCCAAAGATGGCACAACACTATCCAATTGAGTCCAATCCTTTATTTGCTTACACCTAATGGACAGAATGTTGCCAAAATAAAGCTATAACTTCTAACCTATTAGATTGGGGGTTGGCAACCTGCAGCTCTGGAGCCGCATGCGGCTGTTTGGGCCCTCTTTGTGGCTCCCTGTCCGGTGATCCCACCAGTGGCTGGTCCTGCCCCTCCCTCTCCCCTCCCCATCATTCTTGCCTGGCCTAGAAGGTAAGGGCAACAGCAGGAGATGGAGCAGCATTTTGCTGGAGCTTCTTCTAGCTCTTGTTGGTGCCAGGCATACCTCAGTCGCTTGCTCTCCACCCTGAAACACAGGCCCAATCCAGCCATGACTGATGCCAACCTCACTAACATGAGGGCTGGCAGGGTGGGGATGGGATCCAGGAGGACAGAAAAGGCTGGGCCCGCAGCACCCAGCTGTGACTTTAAAAAGTGCATGGGGACTTTCACCTCCTGGAGGATGCTTTTCAATGAAAGCCATGTGT
>JANHFT010008041.1:44643-87260 GCA_032467955.1 Pseudoxenodon macrops | reverse complement strand
ATCAAGTGAATTATAACTGCCTATTGCTGATATAAGAAGCCCCTGAAAATTAAAAATTAAAATAGAAGAATTCTCCATAGAAGCAATGCTATCAAAGACAGCTAACTTTAAATCTCATTTTGGGAAAAGAAAAAGAACAGCAGACTTAAGATTAACGTCTATAGGATCAGTTCCTATGAAAATGCCAAGGAATAGGTACAGCAACTGGTTTAAATCTTTAACAATGGCCAACAAGATAACAAGGCATGACAGATATGTCTTGACAGATAGATGCAATTGCCAATTTACTATAAACTTCAATGCTTGCAACACTCACAGTCCAAGTTGGTAAAGCAATACTCAGACCTTAACATGTGGTAGAAGTACAATGCAAATGCTTTAATTAGCTTCAATACATCCTACAGGTAGTCCTTGTTTAGGAATTATAATTGAGACCAGCAACTCTGGTGTTTTAAGTGATGTGGTTGCTAACTGAAATTGTGAACATACTTACCTTATTTCAGCTTTCCTTTCCGGGCCTGTGAAGATCATAAATGCAAGGATTGATTGCAAAGTCACTTTTTCATTACTGTTGTAACTGTGAACAGCTACTAAGTAAGGATTACCTGTACTATCTTGGAATAATTCAAAAGCATGAACTTACACCAACCAGAAAATTCTGTATTAAGCTACAATTTGAGAGATGGAATATTTTAGTCTTTTCTGCAGTTAAAATTGAAGAGTCGTTTCTGAACAATAAATGCTGAACTATAATTAGTGGCTCTAACGGTTTGACCTGGTAGTTCAGATAACCAGAGGATGCACAAACGGCAACCAACCTCTTATTCTGAGAAAAGTGTTATTAGCTGACAAGTCTCTGCTAGAATGGGAACCAATATTTGTTTATCAGTAGCACATAGGAAGTAGGGATGACACGATGAGGGACCAGGTTCAGAAGGTATACTCAAGTAAGTGAGTAAACTCCATCAGTGATTAAGATGGACAATTCACACAGACATAAAAGTTGACAAGGCCACAATAAAGAAGGAATATTTATCATATGTGGTGGTTTTGAAGAAAAAAAAGACTCAAAAGTATTAGAAAGAAATATACCAAAGCATCCAGAAAATTCTGAAAATAAAATTAGAATTAAAGCCACAAATATTTTTATTAGGTAAAATCCCAGAGAATATAAACAGAAAGTATCACCATTTATTAAGATATCTGCTGAAGTGACAAGAATCAATCTGGCACAATGAAAGATGGCCGACAATATAAGATTGGGAAGAAAAAGAGAAACATTTAAAAATAATTAAAATAATACAAATAGAAATGAACAATAATTGCAAATATTGAGCGCACAGTATAAAAATATTTAAGCAGCAATTAGCAAGTAAGATAGGTGTATGTATCTGAAGCAAGGTAAAAGTGATGAAATATTGGTTAGTGAGTTCTAAGGAAGAGGGAAAGGAAGTAAGTTCTAGTTGATACAACCATCAATTATTTGATAGTGTTCTTTCTTTCTTTGGTACTTTAGCAACCGAAGTTGAGCAAGATGACAATTTTCATCATCCCAGTTCATTATCTCTTCACAGACAGTAAGCACCTTTGTGGTCTTGATACCAATATCAACACCCAGGCCCAGCATCCACCGCTACTTTTCGTTGGATGCCAGTATCTTCAGGAGGGCCTTCCAGTCTTCCACCTACCCACTTATATAGATGACAATATTAGCTCTTTCCAATATAGTTGTATTAGTTGTATGCTTTGTAGAACTCCAAAAAAATGTTATACAAAATTGTCAGACAATCTATGCTGATCAAAGAAGTGTCGTAGTATATAGGTAGTCTAGTCCTTGCACTTATGACTTTTTGATAATTGTTTAGTTACGAGAGCCTTGAAAAAAAGTGATTTATGGCCTATCCTTGCACTCATGACCATTTCCCATGGTCATGTGGTCCCAGGTTTGGCACTCGGCATCTGGCTCATATTTACAACCAGCTGCAGCATTTGCTGTCACATAAATTTGATACGTGATGATCTTTGCAGATTTCTGGCAAAAAAAAAGCCTATTGGAAAGGCTGGAATTGTAACTGCTATGATTTGCTTAATGACTAATGTAAAAGTTGTAATAAAATCGGGTCTGATTTGATTTGCAACTACGATGATTTCTGATGGAAATCCCAGTCCCAATTGTGGTCATAATTCAAAGACTACCTGTACTTCTTGAAAAAAAAACCAGAGCATATATGAAGACCAATGTTCAAAATCAGTCCTGACCTCTTACAACTATATGAGCACATATATAACCCACCTCTTTTTGTATATTATTTAAGTCTTGTATGCATTCTCATCATGATTCTAAAGTACAGATAGTCCTTGCTTAACAACCGCTCATTCAGCAATGGCACTGAACAAGGGGTTCTTACAATTGGTCTTTGGAGTTTCAGCCATAGTAGCATTCCCAGTCATGTGATTGTGATCCAGGTGCTCATTCCCAGTTCATAATTATGACATTGCACTGTCAAGCAGTTGCTATTTGTCAACTTCTTTGCCAGCTTCTAATAAATAACCAATGGGAAATCTGGCAGGAGGCTGCAAGTGGTGACCATGTGACATCATCACTTAAAGATCTGCAGTAATTTGTTTAATGATGGCAACTGGGAGTGCCGGAATTGCCATCTTGCTTAATAACTGCATTGCTTAGTGATGGCATTTTCAGTTCCGATTACAGTCTTTAATTGAGGACTACCTGTAAAATTGTTAGGGCCAGTCCCATGACACATCAGGGTGAATCCATCTGTTGGCCACCATTTGAAGGTGGTGTTGAAGTGTATGGCTCATAATTATAGAGGGAAAGTAGACACATTTGGGTTCTACTTCAGGCAACAAAATATCATGGATTTGCATTACATAGGTGTATTGCTGGCTAAGTAGTCTTTCCTTGTGCCAATTGAATACAGATGTTCTGGGCAGCTGTGTGTTGTCATGGTGGAAATTCTTTGTTCCAAGGGTCTGACAGTCACTAAGCTTTTTTTATTTATTTTTTTACAAACAACACAAAATGCCTCTGTTTGCATTCCTTTTTGGTAACTAAAATCAAATTAATTGGATTTTTTCCCCCAATGTTGTTTTAAAGATTCTACTTTCTGTCCTGATCATTTTGAGAAACAATGTCAGGTTTTATTTTTGTCATGTTTTCTTCTCTCAATTTTTTTCCCCACCCATTAAAATTTGATTATCTAGTTTTTATAATTTTTAACAAACAACGTTTGCTTTTATTTAGCTGCTCTACTTCCTACTTTAGCCATCATAGTTCATGATGCTAACAGTTCATAATTACTTTCTCTTGGTATAGTTTTTACAGTTTCAAACATTTCCTTCCTATTAATCAGATTCTATTTTAAAAATAGCACACTCCCAATTATTTCCTTAACTTTTTGAAGAATACATTTGTTCAGAACAAATAAGAGCTGTATTTATGTGCCATTAAAGAGAATTTCGAACAGATTAATCATTTCTGCTAACAGATAAATCATTTGTCTGAAATGGTATAGGATTTCCTGCCTAAGCAGAGGGTTGCACTAGAAGACCTCCAAGCTCCCTTCCGTTATTCTATTTTATTCCATTCTGCCCTAATGTTGTGTGTTCTTAAAATTGGTTTATAAGATTATTTTATCCCCAATGGGAAGAGATGTTATATGGCTGGACACTATACATTTTACAGTGACAGTAGGAAGAATTTATTTCCTAGTGATCATTTCTAGTTTTAATAACAGAATGAAGGTCAGCAGATTACCCTAACACGCTACTATTTCCACAATTCATTCTGGCCCATCTAATTTGACTGAATGACTAAATGTTATTGAGAGCACAAGAACATTATGATCTGATTCCTGTAATGCTATTTATTTCTCTTATAATCAGAGTTAAATTCCTACTTCCTACTGAACATTGCAGAAATCTACTTAATTTTCCTTCAGTTCTTATGCAGTTGTCCAGAGTTGTCTTTAAATATATTCTTTGATAGAAATCTCAAATCATCAAAATATATCATTCATCTTTTAATTTATCTTTGTTTCAGTAAATTCTATTTCTAATACTGTTGCCAAGGAACAGTTGCAGGTTGGAAGGAACTATATTATCTAGTCTCCATTTCAGTGTTCCTCTCAATCAAGCAAACTAACGTTTTTGTAGAATTAAGAATCATATACTTTGAAAGGACTTAACAAGTAACCAAGTCTAACCCCTTGCACACTGCAGGATTCACTACACCATGCCTCACAGATGACTGGCCAGCCTCTGTTTGAAACTTCAAATGAGGCGAAAGAAATCACAGTATGCCGTAACCTATTCCACAATATCTAGGATTCAATTCCGAATAGGAGCTATTATTACCATTTGACTTCTCAGACTTTATTCCTTTAATATCTCTAGTGATACATTTGATAGTGGTGACAGTGGGATTAAAAAGTAATCCAGCAGTGATGAACTTCTATAATGTCTTCAGGACTTTATATCTGAGCTCAAAATACAATCTCTAAATGTTAAACTGTTTTCTTCTACCCAGATTTATTCACACCATCTTATTCCTTCTTCCACAGTAGTGACAGCGTTGTCTTACTGCTTCTTTTCTCTCTCTTAAGAGTTGCCCAATTTTTTGTCCTTGCCAGTCTCCTCTATTACCTTTTCCCATTTCATTCAGATACATTATGCATACCATAACAGATACTGTTGTAATGCTACAGGGCTTTCAAGTGGCCAAGTGCAAAAACTATGCTGGTTTGCTTAGTTTTGTAAACAGATTGTCAATTACAAGAACCTTTGAGTCAAAGACTGAAGCAAGTTATTTTTTTCACTTCACTTTTATGTATGTGTTGAGCTGCGGTAAAAATATTGCTGTTGCTTCTTATCATAGTTCAGTAGTTATTTGTGAAGGCAGGATGCAAACAATATATTTAAATATATCTTGCATATTGCATTATTTGCAATATGAAATTTTTTCTTTTTAAAGATGTCACCCCTTGACCAATTTTTTGTATATAGTATTCAGATTGCCATCCATCAATTTTTGTCGCCCTGGGAGCAAAGATTCATTTCAAGTGTCCATTGTTCTTATGGTGGAATATTCTTGTATGAATACAACCTGCTCAAAGTTATTTTGTTAGAAAAGGGGCGTTGGTCTTACTTGATACGCTCCTTCTCAGGAAGGTGGATATAGCCTTCAGGAATGGGTTAACTCTATCTATTAGCTGATTGGACTGTCAAAGCAGTTGAGGACCCGCCTCTGTTGCCCCTCCTTGTTTTTGACGAAAAAATGAAGCGACAGACTTCCCCGTACCATAGTCAGTGATTTGAACCTCCATCCACAGAAAAACTCCCCAGCACAAAAGGACCACCAGAACGTAACCGGGTGGGGCTGGAGACTATGTCCACCTTCCTGAGAAGGAGGGTATCAGGTAAGACCAACACCCCTTCTCCATAGTGGTGAATTTAGCCTCCAGGAATGTGACATACCAAAGCTGGCTTGTCCACATGGGCGGGCAGAGTCTGATGGCCATATGTCTACTCCCTAGCCACTTGTTGCAACACCCTCATACCAAACGAGGCCTGCGCAGAGGCAAAGATGTCAACCTTATAGTGTCTGATGAATGGAGTAGGGGACAACCAAGTGGCCGCATGGCAGATTTCTTCAAGAGATGCCTGAGTAGCCCACGTTGCGGTTTTTGCTGTGCTATGAGTCGAGTGAGCTGTGATGCGTCCTTGGGTCGGAGAAGCTTGCAGTTCATATGCTCTGGCAATTGTGACCCGGATCCACCACCCCACAGTCATCGGCGACACCTTGCAAACTTGAGAAGCCGGTAGAAAGGAGACGAAAAGTGATTTGGATCTTCAGAAGGGAGAGGTCCGGTCAATATAAATCCACAGTGTCCGTCGTACATCGAGAGTATGCCACTTCTTTTCTAGTGTGTGTACCAGTCGTGGACAGAAGTTGGGTAGGACTATTTCTTGTGCTCTATGGAACCAGGTATTCATTTTAGGTATAAATGCTGGATCCAGATGCAGGATTACCCTTTCACTGTGAAAGATGCACAAATCAGATCGCACTGATAATGCAGCCAGTTCTGATATCTTCCTTGTCAAGGTAATGGCCATGAGGAATGCCACTTTACAGCATAGAAGTTGAAGATTGGTGTGGCATAGTGGTTCATAAGGTGCTGCCGTAAGTGAATTGAGGACCTTAGGTAAGTCCCAGGTCGGATACCTATGGATCACAGGTGGACATAAATTTGTAGCTTCCTGAGGAAACTGGCGTATCAGGGGGTGAAAAGCCAGAGACACCGATGTGCCCACCGATAATACAGAGGAGAGTGCCGCCACTTGTCTCCTGATGGTGTTAGGAGAGAGGCCTATTTCCAGGCCATCCTGGAGAAATCCCAAGATATGGCCAATCTTGGCTGTCGAGGGAACAACTTGCGTCTTATCACACCATTCGCAAAAGGTCCTCCACGTGGTGTCGTAGATATGGGTAGTGGATGGTTTCCTGGAAGCCTGCATGGTGTCGATGACCTTGGAGGGAAGATTGTGTCTCCTCAGAGCGCTTTGCTCAAGCGCCAGACGGTTAGTTGAAACCATTGGGGATCTGGGTGGATCAAAGCCCCCTGCCTGAGGGAGACGCTGCTCTGAGGGAGCCTCCAGGGTGGAGACACCAAGAGGTACATCAGGTTTGCGAACCAGGGCCTGCGAGGCCAATAGGGAGCGATGAGGATGATCTCCGCTCTCTCCGCGATGACCTTGCGGATGACCTGAGGGATGAGGGGAAGAGGTGGAAAGGCATACAGGAGGCCCACTGGCCATGGGTCATTGGTCCCCTCTGCTCCTAGGGTCACAAACCTGGTGAAGTATCTTGGCAGTCACGAGTTGCTCGGTGTGGCAAATAGGTGGATCTGAGGGAGACCGAAGATGTCCGAGAACTGATGGATCATGGTTGGATGCAGGCACCGCTCGGAATGGTCTATGGAAGCTCTGCTGAGCCAATCTGCTTGCACGTTGGCCATGCCCAAGATGTGTTCTGCCTGAAGGAAGGCTAGATGACATTCCCCCCACAGGCACAATCGTCTGGCCTCCTCCATGAGGCTGTGGGATTGTGTGCTGCCCTGACGGTTTATATGTGTCTTGGTGGTAACATTGTCTGTCATTACCAGCAGATGTTGGCCAGAAACCGTCTGTTGGAAGTGGGCTAGACAGACTGCCCTGAGTTCTAGCCAATTGATGCTGCGGGTGCTGTCCTGTCCACTCCAATGCCCCTGGACCATGTGGGAGGACAGATGTGCACCCCAGCTGGACAAGCTGGAGTCTGTGGTGAGTATTATGCACTCCAGTTCCCAAAAGAGGCTGCCCTTGCTGATGGCCAGGGATCACCACTAAGTAAGGGACTTGAGGACTTCCTTTGGGACGTGGACCCTTGCCGGCGAACAGCTCCTGCCCGATCTCTTAAACGGCAAAAGGAACCATTGGAGGTCTCTTGAGGGAACAGGGAACAATGGAGAAGGTGGAGACCACCTTCCCTAGGAGTTGAGACAGGAGTCTTAAGGGAGCGGATCTGTCTAGTTGGACCTGACAAACGAGATCCCTCAAGCTAGCCTGGCAGTCCAGTGATAATAGATTCTATACCTTGGACAGAATCAATAATGGCCCCTAGGTGAAGCAAATGGGTAGAGGGAGAAAGGTGGCTCTTCTCCAAATTTATGGAGAATTTGTGGCGTCATAGGACCTGGATGGTAACCTCAAGATCCACCCGAGCTCGTTGAGCAGAAGGGGCTTGGATTAGGATATCATCCAGGTAGCATTGGACGCACATGGGAATGATCCTCAGGCAGGCAACTAAGGTGGCCAATAACTGTAAACACTTAGGAAGCTGAAGAGAGTTCAAAGGGCATGGCTCTGTATTGATAATGGGACCCAGCGAACTTGAAATGAACCTGAGATACTGCCTGTGATGATATAGAATGTGCACATGTAGATATACCTTGGTTAAATCTATAGAAGTAAGGAAGTCACCCTCCCTTACACCCTCGAGGATGGAAAGAAGTGAATGCATTTTAAACCGCCTATAATGTACGTAGCGGTTGAGCCTCTTAAGATCAAGAATAGCCCTCCAGCCCACCGAGGTTTTGGGAACCACAAAGAGAATAGAATAAAATCCCCGGCCCCGTTGGTCATCGGGAACAGCCTCAATGGCATGTATATCCATTTGTTCCCATGGAGCTAGTGATTAGAAAATGTAATGTCTCTACTATAATTGACAGGTCAGTTTGAGGATAGTAGTGAATATAAGACTCTGCAGAAAATGGCTAAAATACCTCAGCTCCAAATAGATTGATTAAAATGGCTTCCCACTTTGTTAGAGATACTAATGTCATTCTAGCTAATCTATGGAATACAAAATTAACCCAAAAGATGAATCCAGAAAGTTTCCTAACAAAAAGCTTGATGTTTCTCTTGAAACTCTAATTTTCAAACATTCTGCAATGTTTAATTAATGTTTAATTAAATTATTTAATTTAATGCTGCTTAAATTTCTTTGTCCATTACTGTGGTTTTCAATACCACCTATCATCATTCTTAGTATTAGAATAGTATTTTTCTGGATTACTGAATAATTCTTTTGGATATTATTTTACTGCTATTTCAATCATTTCTCCTAAGATTTGTTCAGAAGATAATACTGGGAGGCTACTGTTCAATACAAGGCCACTGATCCACAGTGTTTCGTATTTATATGAAACTATTCAGAAAGGTATTCTATTGAGAGTATCCTCAGAATAATCATGATACTCAGCTCTGTTGCTCTTTACCATTTGATTTCAAAGATATATTCTGAAATTCAGTAACAGTAATCTAAAACTCTGAATAAGATTAAATTAAGAGGTACCCCGTGTTTTCCCAAAAATAAGACCTTGTCTTATATTTTTTTTAAACCCCAAAATAAGTGCTTGACCTTATTTTCGGGGAGGTCTTATTATTTTGGGGCCCATGGAGTCCTCTTGCCGTCTTACCTGATTTCCAGCTCTGTCTCCCTAACCCTAACCAAAGGAAATGGTGGGGACCGGCTGCGCATGTGTTTAAATATTTTCAGGGAAGGCTTATTTTGGGGGCAGCTGATTTTCAGGAGGGGGTCTTATTTTCAGGGGGAGAATTATTTTCACGCATGCGCTCAAAAGTCCGATTGGACTTATTATCAGGGGATGTCTTATTTTTGGGGAAACACTGTAGTTAGGAAACTAAACCCAGGGATAGAGAGTAGCCACGTTTATGCAATGCTCCCTGAAAAAACAATTCAATGGACTGAGCACTCTCAGTCCACTGAATCCACAATCTTCAGCTGCCAGTGAAAACTAGGGAACTCATACTTCCTCAGAAATTGCATCTAGACTTAGATCATTTAGAAAATCTGTAACATGTCTTTCTATGCTTTTAAATACTAATTAATTTACAGTAGTATTTTAAAAATATTTCTATTGTTCCCTAATTTTCTCTGTTGATCAAGAGCTTATCTCAGGAGATAGGAAGGTATATTTCAAATAAATAAATGAACAAATACTGTAAATAAAAGTTTAACATTATTTTGAAAGAATTCAGCTCATGAACAGCCCCTTCTTGTTACAATTTTCCATACTTGGTGTAAATCTAATATATTATGTAAGGGGCTAATTAAACCCAATATTTATAAATTTCAGCTGGTTCCATACCCAGTGACAAGTTCTCTAAAGCTGTTTTATTTGTGATAAAAATCTGTCAAAACTGACTTCCAGTTTGTTTCCAAGTGCAAAGGCCATATAAAGAGAGGAAAATGCATAGAGTGAAGCAATGCCATGCAACACAGTTGCAAACTGCAACAACTTCAGATTCGTTGTGTTAAAACAATCATTGAAAATTTGCCAGGAATAGTTAATACTTGAATATGTACCATACAAGTGCCAACTTGCTCAGGGCCAGTTTCAGCCAGCAGGTTCAGCCCAAGAACAGAAAAACTGATTCTGAAATAAAACTCTTAAGAACCCCATAATTTCATCGTATGACCAATAAGACAATTCTTGTCACTATTGGTGAAAATGAACATTGAGTCTACCTTTAGAAAGAAGTTAGATATCACATCCTCTTCAGAAAAAATATTGCTTAAAAATTGTAGACCTCATTTCCCTGACTGCCTCTTTTTAAAAGTCATTTTTTGATTTATATAATCATAGTTTACATTGGAACTAACAAGGTCATAAAAGGATCACCTAAACCAGTATGTCAAGTTTATCACAATAAAGTAATTCATGGAAGCCCAACAGCCACTCTAAAGATTAATTTTATGACCCTGTGAATCCAATAGAACGCAGAAAGTAAAACCTGAGAATAAAAGTTAACACAATGTATTTGTTAAAAATACAATTAAAATTAGTATTTTCATTATTGCTTCAAGTTAAATGAATAAGAAGGGTAACATCTGGCCATCATGCAGTCTTAACTTCTTTTTTGCAGCTGAATTCAATCTGACAGGGCAATTTTCTCAAAGGAATAGGACATAGTGACCTTAATAGATTTAAGAATACAATTAACATCCATGTCCTCAACACCACAATCTCAATTGGAACCAGAAACTGATTTGGTTCAGAATCAGCTAACAAGCAGAATAAAATATCACTTTTATGCAGTTTTAATGAGAGAACTTCCTTAAGCTAAACTCAACTCTTGGTGATTAAATGAACTTGCCAATATTGTTTCTTGGTACCAGATGGGAAAGGTTCATAATTGTTTTTAATAGGATTTTTGGGATGACTAATTAAAGTACTGTGTTTCCCCAAAAATAAGACAGGGTCATTTTCTTTTGACCTCCAAAATAAGTGCTTGGCCTTTCAGGGAGGACTTACTATTTTTGAGGTGCAGGAGGTGGTGAGCGTGGTCACCTCATGGCTGCTGCTGAGTTTTGGGAGGGCTTATTTTAGTGCATGCGCTCAAAAGCCTGATTGGGCTTATTATCCAGGGAGGTCTTATTTTCAGGGAAACAGGGTATTAACCAAATCAAATTCTGCTCATCCTTTCAAATATCTCAAGTTGAACAGATACTGTTAAATGCTGTGACCTCTAGCTTACTTCTAGCTACAAAAAACCCTTGACTACTATAGCCACTTGGGTTAGAACTTAAGTATCTTCATTATTCAGTACTATGAACATATCAATAGCATAGTAAAAGATGATTGGAAAATATGTGGCAGAAATGGAGGGAAAGAGATTGTGCTAGTTACCCACTAAAAAGTTAAGAATGAAAAAAGTTTTCTCCGTTGAAACAGTTCAATATACAGTATATATTTACAGATGTGAAGGTGTGATTAAATAACATAAAATAAAGAAACCCTAGATTTTTCCATTTTTTCCTCCAAGACTTTTTATCTTATTTCTAAAATATGGAAAAACTAAATTTTGGGGGAAAATAAAAAAAATCTCCAATGGAATATTTATTTTTAGAATAAGACAAGGTGCTTATATACTACCACCCTTTACTCACCCAAAATATTTGTTATTCAAGTGTAACAGGAAGTCTTTTTTCTAGATTATCAGAGCACTACAGTTCCTGCACAGAAAAGACAAGTAGTGTAATACAACTTTCAAACCCAAAAGCATTTCTGCTCCCAGCATCATGAGGCATACTACTTTATCGCAAAAGGAAGGAAGCTTTCAGGGTCTGATTTTGATCTAATGCTGAGTTTTACTAGAGGTTGGTAGGAACAGGTGAAATAAGGAGTCCCTAAAGAAAGTTTTTTTAAATGGCTTAAAATAAATTCAGTTAGTACGATAAATCCAATTACTAAAACAGCAAAGTGAACTTACACGAGGAAAGAGAAGTATAAAAGTAAATGCAATAAGTTTCCTCCATCCACACAAAAGACTGCAATTTGTTTGGGGGGGAAAAAAATCAGGAAAATATAATTTTATATTTGTATAATTTTATATTTCTATTCTATACATTTCCTTGCAATGGGAGAAAACTATTACCATTAATATAATATGCTTACCTCAACCAAAGCACAATGAGGAAAGGGATGGTGGAGTTCTTTGCTTTCGAAGAAAAGAAAAAACTAAGTATGCAGGACAAAATTGACCAAGGGAAACTACATTACTGATCTTCAACAAGACAGCAGCTTGAAATAAAGCGAGGAAGCCAGTGGCATTCTTTCTTCTAAATAAGGCAACAATAATCTAATAAAATCAGTTCTCCAACCAGATGTCCTGTAGTATGTTGATTACAATTCCCATACATTCTAATCAGCACAGCTATTCAGGCTGGTGGATTATACCACACTGAATATGACATATCTGATGAGCACCCAGGTTGGAGAAGGTTAAGAAATTTCAGATATACTAAATGATATGGAATTTCTCTGGATGTGTTGGCTTTATTAAGCAATAGATGGTATTATAGAAATTAAATGAATTAAAAACCTTTTAAAACACAACATTAGATAATTTAATTTTATATGTGTCAAATTATATTCCTGAGGAGAATCTATGATTTTGCCTCTTTGAAATTTACCTCTTAATCCCTTAAAAACCAGGAATCATGTTTAACTTCCATGCATTCAGCTTTAAACAATGCAGAAAGTTACCAGCTCACATTTTTCCTCACTTAACAGATCTCCAATAGAATAGAACACTTTATTGGCCAAGTGTGATTAGACACACAAAGAATTTGTTTCTGTATTACCGTATTACCTTGCAAATTACATGGGATTCCCCCCCCCTCCCATCTGAAGAGACCTGCTAAATTATAAAATGGCTGAAGAGAAGGGAGGGGGGAGGGCTTTGCAATGTCTACATTTTTTTCCAGTCAGATATTTTTCTAGCTCTCTCTTTGCTCTCCCATTTCCAAGCAAATACATTTTTATTTAGACTAGACTTTATCAAGATTTATCTTTTTATTGCTCAACCTATTCTATCTGTTTTACCCTCTTTTTGACTTATTTTCATATCTGTTTATATTGTAATTTTATGTACTTGTCATTTTCATTTCATTGTTAGCTAGCTTAAATTTGTACACAGAATACAAAATTGGAATAAAAGTATGAAAGTACATCAAAAACATTCCAGAAGCAGTAGAACACAACTTCCGAGCTCTGCAAGTGGCATCGTATATCATCCAGAGGCTACCATATGAGGAAAATTATGCCTTGTAAAGATTGCTTGGAGGTGGGAGATACTTCCAATATAATTTACTGGACTATGGACTGCTCCTGAGACTATGTAAGACAGCCGGGAAGGAAACTAACCACCAGACTGCAAGAACACAAATGAGTGGTCAGATGAGGAGTCCCAAACTCATTGAACTCACATGACAATGAACAAGGACATAGATTCAATGTTGCAGCTATTAAGATTGTTGAATGAGCAGGTACAAAAACATCCAGGGAAGTGATTGAAGCCTGGGAAACTGACCCTTCATTGGTCAACAGAAATACTGATTTACCACCAGCTTATCAAACACTTAGGAGGCGAAGTCTTGGAAGCCGAAGAAAACAGCCAGCTGTCAACCCCCTTCCTGCCAATCAACAACTAAAAAGCCACACACAACCAAGCACCATACAAATACCACACACAGAGTATCCCAAAGCACATACTCTACTGGAGAGAAGATCCTTGAGCATGGGCTCCAGCACAAGTTCAAAAGTTCAGAAGACTAAACCTCTGGTAGCAGTGACTGAACTAGATTGGATCCTGCAACATTAACCACGTATATTTGCCTTCATTTGTAATAAAAAAAATATTTTGGGAATGTAGAAAATCCATACTGCACCAAAACAATGATGTACAAAGGCAAAGATAGACTGGTCATCCAATTAATTACAGAGGGATTAATCAAACCTATAGCTCAATGGAAAAAGGTTCTAGGAAAGAATGGACTTAGAAAAGATTTGAATTGCTTATACCCATGTCCCCTAATGCTGCCAATTATGAACTTCAATTTTCAGAACTCCTATTCACCTATTCTTCACGCATTTAGAAGTTACCAAGTTTGGGAAACAACACTAGCTTAGACATTGGAACGTAAATTATATTATAAGTTAATGAAGAAGCAGATCATACTTCACCGTTATAACTTTTCATAAGCGTATTAGTTGCTTTGGGCAACTTTTTCATAATTTTAATTATATATATGCAACTTCTATTTTGAGGGAAGACCATCTAAAAATTCTTAATAATCAAGATAATATCAGCTTGGATGTCATGCGTTTGACATCTGCATTGTATAACTAACATAAAGAGGCTCTGGTGAGACTTTAGGTGATGTGGAGAAAGAAACAAATGGCCCAGCTAATGCTAGTTTGTAATGACCAACAGAAGAACTCATTTTTACTTGGTAACAGAAACTCAACTACTTTTTAAATGTATATCCTAACCCTATAGAAGAGATATTTACATCTCTCCTACAATCTTCTTAAAAGATTGTGGAATATACAGTAGTTCTCATTTAATATCCACTTGTTCAGTGATAGCGCCAAACAAGGGGATACTTACAATACTTTCTTATAGTTGTGGCCAGCACTTTCTCCTATGGTTACGTGATTGCTATTTATAACATTCAGTGCTGACTTCCAGTAGGTAAAGTCAATGGGGAAGCTGGCAGGAGGTTGCAAATTGCAATCATGTGCCCGCAGGAAGCTGTGACCATGTGGTATTCACCTAACAATGGCAACTGGATGGCCAGAACTGCCACTATAAGTCAGCACCATCATGTCATGCCTTATGACTTTGTCGCTTAGCAACATAGTTCTCGGTTCCAAATACTGTACAGGGCAACCTGTACAGGGCTACCTGTACAATCTTATTCTCTTTCCCATAGTAATTGACTATTAGGTGGATGACAAACTGTTTATTGTTGTTTAGCCTTTAAATGTCTTAGGTCACAAGACAATATTATTTGAGGCATTGTTTTTCACAACTATATCTACCCACATCATTACATCTGGCAGGAAAGGCATACTCTGATTCTCATTTATTAGGCCAGGGGTTCCCAGTTCATGGACTGGCACTGGGCTGCAGCATGCCAGAAACCCGGTTGCATAAACAAGCGAAGCCCCATCGGTGGGATAGAAGCAGCATGCAAAACAATGTCCCCTCTGGTCCATGGATAAACCTTTCTCCACAGAACCAGTCCCTAGTGCCCAAAACATTAGGGCTGTTGTATTAGGTGAGCACGTGTAGCCATATCTGAGGACACGCGAGGCGTTGCCCTCTCTCAGCTCCAGCGCGCATGTGCACGCTGCCCAGATGATGGTCAGCCTTCCGGAGGGCAGGGGGAGGCCATTTTCGCCCTCCCCAGCCTTCAGGAAGCTTTACTGAAAACTGTGGAGAGCGAAAAATGGCACAACGGGCCAACCGGAAATTTGGGAACCAGAAGTTCATGAAGCCTTCATGAAGCCTGGAGAGAGTGAAAAACTGGAAGATCTGAGGCTTCAGTCATTTGGTGGGACCCAGGAAGACATTTTTTTCTGTCATGATACCCATACCCATCTTTGGAACATCAATCCAATGGAAGATTGGATTGGCCCCAACCTTGCTGGCTTTTTGTAAGGTCTTAAAGACAAGATTACGTTAAATGTATAGCACACACTGCAATAGTTACATTGAGTTGTTGGCTGTTTTATTTTCTACCTAAGCTTTCAATTATGTGTATATTGTTTTAATTGATATATGCTTTATAGTGTTTTAACTGTTGTTTACCCAACCAGGAGTGCATTAGAGATGGGCAGCTATACACATTAATCAAATAATAAATAAATAAAATTGAAGCTAGATTTATAGAGTGCAAGATGTGCCAACAAATAAAGAAAAAAAAATCAAGCTCACTGAATGGATATCTGAAAAACCAACATAATATTTCCACAAGGCTTATCAGAACCAATCAGATATAGTATCACATTTTTCTCAAGAGAGAATAATAGACTCAATTGAGGGAACTTACAGTGAATTTAAGAACCAAGAAGGAAAAAAAGTATCATACTTCTAAACTGCCTAATTGTTAAACACCAGTGAAATTACACAACAATTTGTCAAGCCTTAGCCATATAAATGAGCAATGAGGATAAAAAATATCTCAGAAGGCACACAGAAATCACTTTTTTAATTCATATCCCTAGATTCAGTAAGATCTTATTCCTGGATCTTTTGCCTCATATGACCTCCTCCCTTTCTGAACCTGCTCTTCATGTACAACAGGCTCAAATGCAGGAAGGAGTAGGTACCAATGCCAAAAGATTAAAGGATCAAGACATCTGGCATCAGATGTTCTACAAGCTATATTTTAAAATAGGTAGCAATAAAAAAACATTATTGTGACAATTTCGTTTAAACATGTTTGAGCATCGAAGTTTGTTTTCATTACTGCCTACTTAAAGGAGTCTATGAATAAAACATAGGCATTGGAAGCAGTGGTGAAATCCAAATGACGTGGTGGCAGAGGTGGGTTGGGACCGGTTCTACCGAGTAGGTAGTAGGCCACTGGTGACGTCACAAAGCCGGTTCTGCTCCGTGGGCTCCATCATCTTTTTTTTTTTTCTTCTTCTGTGCATGCACAGAAGCTGAGTTTCCGGCACTGTGCATGCATCACCATCTTGTTTTCAGCCTTTAAAAAAAATTGGGTTTTCTTCCTACTGCGCATGCGCATGCCGTGTGCGTGGGAGACAGCGAACCAGTGGTGAAGTAAGTTAGAACCCACCCCTGCATGGTGGGCGTGGTGTAGCTTGGTGGGTTTGGCAGGGGAAGAATACTGCAAAATCTCCATTCCCACCCCACCCCACTCTAGGGAAAGGATACTGCAAAATCCCCATTCCCTTCCCACTCCTGGGGGATTGCAAAATCTCCATTTTCATCCTACTCTGGGGCCAACCAGAGGTGGTATTTTCCAGTTCTCTGAACTACTCAAAATTTCTGCTACCGGCTCTCCACAACCTGTCAGAACCTACTGGATTTCACCCGATTGGAAGGTCTTGTACCTATTACTATCCCATCATCTGAGATAGGCTACTCTAGAAATCAAGACTGAGTTAATGAGATAAATGAAGTACAATTTCAAACAAAATTAAATAAAAATTGTAACTTAAGTCATGGATGACAAAAGAAACAATTAAAACACCATCAAACTATGTCTATATGGTGTTTCATCTGCCTTGAACTGAAATTGCTATATCAAAAAGTCAGAATAGATACTCAGATTGAAACACAATGAAGTGCTTACAAGGCAGGTGAGAAGAGGCCCAAGATCAGTTATAAAGGTGGGAATCAATGCTTGAGATATTAAAGGGTAAAAGGAATTTGCTACTTTTTGCTACTTAAAAGTGGTTTGTCTGCCAATGAATGGAAAAGGGGTGTTGGTCTTACCTGATACGCACCTTCTTGTAGGGTGGAGATAGCATCCAGGCATGGGAAATCCCTCGTCCTGCTAGCCAATAGGACTGAGTCTTTCAAAGGTTGTGTAACCCGCCTCCGTTGCTAGGTTACCCAGCTTTCTCGAAGGCCGAAGAGAGACTTGACGTGTGGTGCCGCTGAGAGTAGGTACAAGTGGTAGGAGAAGTGGAATGAATAAGGTAGGACCAGGATCCCCTTCAGTCTTGGGTGGGGCTGGATGCTATCTCCACCCTATCAGAAGGAGCGTATCAGGTAAGACCAACACCCCTTCTCCATAGAGGGTGGAGCTAGAATCCAGGCATGGGATATACCAAAGCTGTGTGTCCTTGGGTGGGCAAGCCCTGGTTCGGATAAGAAAGGTCAAACTTGGTGGACTCTTTAGAGCACCCTAGGACCAAATGCCGCATCCGCGGAGGTGAAGGCATCGAGCTTGTAGTGGCGGATAAATGGAGAGGGAGATGTCCATGTGGCTACTTTGCACACTTCCTCAATGGAGGCCTGGGTAGCCCATGCCGCTGTAGTCGCCGCACTGCACGTGGAATGAGCCGTTATTCTCGCCAGTCGTGGGGTTGATGACAGGTCATATCCCTAGCAATGGTACTTCTGATCCAACAGCCGATGGTGGAGGGTTGCACCCTGTGGCCTAACTTGGATGGCAGGAGAGAGACAAAGAGTGATTCTGTCTTGCGAAGAGACGCTGAACTGTGGATGTAAATAGGGAGGGCCTTGTGGACATCCAGGGTGTGCCATTGGTGTTCCAGACAATGAGTTGGGTTTGAGCAAAAGTTATGGAGGACAATCTCCTGGGCCCTGTGAAAGGAGGAGTTGACCTTCGGGATAAAGGAAGGGTCCAGTCGGAGCATCACCCTGTCCAGGTGGAAGATGCAGAGATCCTGCCAGACCGAGAGGGCCGCTATCTTGGAAATTCTCCTGGCAGAGGTCACTGCCACCAGGAAGGCGACCTTGCAAGTGAGAAGGCATAGGGAAGACTCGCGCAAAGGTTCATAGGGCCCCGTGGTCAATGAGGTGAGAACCTTGGATAGGTCCCATGTCGGGTACTTATGGACAACGGGAGGACAGATGTTTGTGGCCCCCCAAAGAAACCTTTTCACCATGGGATGATGAGCTAGGGAGTCAAAGGAACCACAGGACAACACAGAGGTCAGGGCCACCACCTGCCTACGGAGCGTGTTGAGTGCAAGACCCTTGTCCATCCCTTCTTGTAGGAAATCAATGATGTTACCGATTGACAATTGAACTGGTGAGCAGGTGTTTCGAGAGCACCAGGCGCAGAAGATCTTCCAAGTCACTCAATAAATGCACTCTGTGGAGGGCCACCTGGAAGCTTGAATGGTCACCATGGTCCGTGCCGAGATGTTCTGGCATCTTAAGGTGACCCGCTCAAGCACCAGGCTTGAGGCTGGAGCCACTGGGGGTTCCAGGGCCCCCTGGTTGAGCAGTGACGGTGTGAGAGGTATCGTCCAAGGTTCGGAAACTGACAAGGCTTTCTGGTCCGCGAACCAGGTCCTCCGGAGCCAATGTGGGGCCAGGAGAACAACTTCCGCCCTCTCCTCCAGGATTTTGGTGATGACCTTGGGGAGAAGCAGCAGAGGTAAGGCATAGAGTAGGCCAGGAAGCCACCTGCAGCGCATGGTGTTCACCCCCGCCACGCCCTTGTATCGGTACCTGGAGAAGAAGTGTGGTCGGTAGGAGTTCTCCGGTGAGCCGAAAAGGTCGGCCACCAGTAGGCGAAGCGGTGCACAAGTTTTTGGAAGATGGTCGGGTGTAGGTGCCATTCCGCCTGGTCCACGGTCGTCCAGCTGAGCCAATCCGCCTGTGTGTTGGAGACCCCGGAGATTTGCTCCGCCGAGAGAGAACGAAGATGGCGTTCTGCCCAAAGTCCCAGTCTCTTTGCCGCCCTCATGAAAAACTGAGATTTGGTTCCCCCCAGCCGATTGATGTGCGCCTTGTTGCTCACATTGTCCATGAGTACCAGGATGTGGCGTCCCGATGTTAGGTACTATAGGCGTCGTAAAGCCAGGAACACAGTCCGTAGTTCCAGACGGTTGATGATGTAACCGCTCTCCATCTCGGACCAGCGACCTTGGGCTATTTCTGATAGGGAGTGGGCACTCCACCCTGTCAGGCTGGATTCCATTGTGACCATGAGCCTTTGTGGTTCCTGGAAGAGGCTGCCCTTGGATAGTGCTGGAGAGCTCCACCATTGGAGGGATCAGAGAACGGCTGGTGGGAGTAGGACCTTGGTTGTCGAGGTCACTCGGCCCAACTTCTGAAAGGGAGGAGAAACCACTGTAGATCTCTGGAGTGCAGGCACCCAGGGGTGATAGAAATACATGAGATCATTTTACCCAGGAGTGTGGACAACTGGTTCAAGGGGACGTGCCTTTGGTGTTGGATCCTGGAAACCAGTTGCTTGATACTGTCCTGACACTCCTGAGAAAGGAACACTCTGCACTCCAAGGAGTCCACAATGGTCCCGAGATGGGCCAGGGTGGAACCGGGGGGAAAGTGGATTTTCCCCCTATTAATTGAAAATCCCAGGTCAATGAGGGTGTCAATAACCACCCGGACATCCTGTTCTGCCTGAAGTCTGGAAGGGGCCTGGACCAGGATGTTGTCCAGATAACACTGGAGACGAATTGGCAGTTTGCAGAGGTGGGCCACCGCTACCGTTAGAATCTTGGTAAAGACCCTGGGGGCGGAGGATAGACCAAACAGGAGAGCAGAGTATTGATAGTGCACACCTGCATAGGCAAACCTAAGGTATTGGCGATGAGAAGGCCTGAAGGGATGTGCAGGTATGCCTCAGTCAGGTCTATTGATGCTAAACAATACCACCGCCTGACGCAGTCCAGGATCATGGCCAGAGAGTGCATCTTAAACTGATGATAGCGGATTGTCAGTTGAGACGCTTAAGGTCCAGTATTGCTCTCCACCCGCCCGAGAACTTGGGGACTACAAACAGAATAGAATAGAACCCCTGCCCAGCCTGGTCCACAGGGACTGTTTGAATGGCTTGAATTCATAAGAGATATTGAATGGCCGAATCCATGAGGAGTCTTTTGGTCGGATTGTGAGACAAAGGACAACTTATAAAGAATCTCGGGGGAGTGGAGAGCAATTCCAAGGAAAGGCCGGACAGTTTCCAAGGAAAGGTCAGATAGGACCCACGCGTCAGATGTAATCATCTCCCATCGGTGGGCAATGAGCGTTAAGCGCCCCCGAAGGGTGGGTTAAAGGAGGGCTTATGTAGGGCGCCTAAATGGCCGTCCCCCTCCCCCGTAGAAAGGCCATTTAAATTGCCTGCCCCTAGCCTGTCTATCTTATCTGGTACCGTACTGACCTTGGGGTCGGGGGAAGGTGGACGATGACTCCGGGGATCGAAAAGGATGCCGGTGATATGGCATGGAGCGATAGGGACCCCTCCAGGAGAAGTTAGGTAAAAAATTTCTTTTATCCTTGGTCTCGATGAGGATCCGGTCCAAGGCCTCTCTGAACAGGTATTGTCCCTTAAACTAGGTGGAAGCCAGTCGCCACTTGTGACAGGTGTCCGCCTGCCAGGACCAAAGCCAGTGCATGCGACGAGCGACCACCGAAGAACCGATGGCCCGGGATGCAAAGCGCGCTGACTGGAGGGTGGCGTCCACAGTAAATTGAGCCGCTGCCAGGAGTTTGTTGATGTCCTGGTGGGCTCGCGTGTCCGATACTGGAATCTTATTCTGTAGTTGCTAGAGCCAAAGTAGCGATGTGCGGGTAAAGAAGGAGGCTGTAGTGGATACACAGACCGCTGCCTGATGAGTCTTAATCAGGGCCTACTCTGTCCTCCTGTTCTCCGGCTTTAGGAGTTCCGCAGCATCGGCTGGCATTGTGTTGGGAGGAATAGATGGCCGCCACCAGGGCATCAATTGAGGGTGGCAAAAGCGACGCCAATTCAGGTTCATTGTTGAAGCATTTTTGGTCCGTGCTGGACGGCATAGGCCCTGCAATGGGATTGGTCCACTGCTGCCGGACTGCCTCCTGAAACATTTGTCGTGCTGGTACGACATCCAGTTCCATGGTAGGCTCCACAAACAGCGAGACTGGTTGAGGGCGTGTTGAATCCTCGTGAGTGGGAGCTGGGCTCAAATTTGCCGAGGCCTTGGCTTTGAAAAGAAGCGATTTAAACAATGCCGGCTGGAACAAGGTGGATAACTGTGGGAGGATCAGGTGACATGCCCTCATCTTCCGAGAGATCAAATTCCCTCTGATCCTCGTCAGCCGACAATTCTGCTGAGGAAACCGCCAAGTCCTTTGGGGAAGAATCCATATGGTCTCTGGGGTCTGCCCTAGCAGCGGGACCCCCTGCCTCTCCGGGGAGAGTGGACCCTTGAAATGGGGTTGAATGATGAAAACACCATCAAACTATGTCTCTATGGTGTTTCATCTGCCTTGAACTGAAATTGCTATATCAAAAAGTCAGAATAGGTACTCAGATTGAAACACAATGAAGTGCTTACAAGGCAGGTGAGAAGAGACCAAAGATCAGTTATCAAGGTGGGAATCAATGCTTGAGATATTAAAGGGTAAACGGAATTTGCTACTTTTTGCTTCTTAAAAGTGGTTTGTCTGCCAATGAATGGAAAATAACCAGACACATGCATTATTTTCAGACACATATTAACACAAGCCAGAGGCCATTGCAGAATTGTTAAATAGCTGACTGGGAGCAAGTGGAAGTAGAAATACAAGAAGCAAATATATTTTTCACCCATATGCCCATTCTCCAAAGCATTACTATGACTGAGAAATTTTAAGTTAGAAAATGGTATATGAAACGGAGTTCCATCTTTGTTTTCTGTCATAGCAATGCGTAAGCAGCTTATCACCTCTGCATGGAAACACGTGGGATCTGTGTTCCATTTTCTATGTGGCAAGTTATTTATATATTTATCTGAATCACATTTTCATATTCCATGCAGATTACAAGTAGAATACTGAATCAATAAGGTTCTTAGTAACAGAATGGCCAAATTTGAGCAAATCCTGTGGATTTTAGAATAAAATGCTACACAACAATAAGTGTTATTAAGTAACCTACCTACCTTTAAAAAGTGGGTAATTTGATATAGAGAATGAGGTGGTTCCATATTTAAAGCCAGAATGGCCTACACAGTAGTGGTATCCATATTTGTGGGCTAGACTGGGAGAGATTAGAGGCCTGTTTTAATGTTCTGCTCCACATTCAGGCATTAATACCTTCACATGTCATTATTAAAGAGCAGCAACATCTCTAAAGCTTCATTTGAGGAGCAGAGCTGTTGGAAACTCTGCATCAATTCCCACTCCCTTGGAAATCATGCTCAGTTTGTCAACTCACTTTGCTTATTCCAGGCAGCAGTATGCTCTGATTCAAAGACAGCCACTCCAGAGCTTGGTGCTCCTGCATCACTCCATGGCCCCCAGTAAAAGATCCGCCCTGCAAGATTCTCCAGTTTCTGTAGCGCTGACATTTTACTCCCGTTGTTCTTGTTGGAGTCTTGACTATTTATTTCAGCTTCATAGCTCATGTTTCTCTTATTTTTATCAGTAATTCTTTTTGTCATTCCCAGTCTGCTCTCAGAGCAAACACAATCAAGCAGCTCAGTCAGGATTTAGGAGAGCACTTTCTTTGATCATTGCTATTTACCCACTGGTAGAGGCAAGCAGGGTGTTTTTCCTGTCCCAAAATGTGAAGTGGAGGCTAAAGGAAGCAACTGGAGAGCAGACACACTTCCAGCAAAGCTCTTTACATTCCCCCTCAGCTGACTGATACAGACATTTGGCTTGCACTGATTGCTCTCAACTTCTAACCAGGACAGAATTTCCAACAAACCCACCTCCCTGGACAAAAGCACTCATGTCAGTTCAGCAACAGCTACATAGTTCTCCAGAGCAATCATCCATAAACATGCCAGATTATCCCAACCCCCACTATGCCCACAAAGGCTCCACGATAGTCCATTCCATATAGGAAGCTTGATCAGTTATACAGCTGGTTAGAGGGAGAGCGGCAGACAGATTTGATTAATACAGAAAAAGGGAGGTCTGCCAGATCGAGGGTAGCAAAGGCCATGCAATAAGGCTTAAAATAGCTCAGAGATTCTTTGTATCTCATTTGCTCTCAGAGTTAAAGGCAGGGCAAATAAGGATCTCATCAGGTAGGGAAGTCCTGTTTTTAAAAAATATATACGTTAATTCTTTAACAGGAACTAGTTTCACAGAGGTATTTAAATAATAAAAGCAGCCCCAAAGAACTGGTGCAGTAGATGGGACAAAACCTGGTGCAGCCCATAAGATACAAGTACAAATTAAGAGACTGCCCAAGGTCATATTTCTATGGCTGTTCTACATTCTAGAGATGGAAATTTCCTTTTCTAAATGCTAAATTTAAATGTAAACAGCTTAACTGCAGTAGTGCTAACCACAACTTTTGGAATATCTAAGCAATTCCAAAGAATTTACAAGGAATTAAATAGAAGTATGTATCTCTAAAGTATGTATGTATCTCTAATCCAAAATATGCCAACAACTAATCAAATATAAGCCACTATCCTGCTTTTGAAATCATTCTGCTGCTTTGATCATATCCCCAAGCTTTAAAGATCATGCTTAAATAAAGTCATCCATAAAAGAGAAAAATGGGTGGGAGAGGAAGGGAGAGAAAAAGATAAGGTATAAGGCAGGTGTCCCTTTCTAAAAAAACTGCTTACCAATAAGATTCAGATTAAAGATGATAAATAAATATGACAGTAGAAATCTGAAGACCAAAGTGATTAAAGGGGCAGGAAGAAGTCATTACTTTAGCTCTCTGAAGTTACGTAAGATATAACTGACCAGCCGACCAAACAAATATATCCACAGAAAAAGTTGGGTCCAAAACTGGAAACTGAATTCAGAGTCACCTTCCCATGTATTTTGAGGACTGCTGGGTTTAGAATCCATATTACCACCTCCAGATTACAGAGTTAACACACAGTTGATCCAGATTCAGGCTGCAAGATCAGTTCTTCCAATATTGGATAGCCCCATCATCTCCAACACAGAATTAGTTTGTAATTAAAAAAACTGCATGGCAAGGCTGCACTTCTTGACAAGGATATCATGCAGAATGGCAGAGTAGTTTTGCTCTACTGTTTCAGAAAAAAAAGCACACCAAAGGAACAGCCTTGAAGCAAGAAGTGTCTGGGCATGATGCCAACTTTGTTCAAAGAGTTTAAAGGAACAGACACCCAATTTCAGATCTTTACAAACAGACTTAGTTTACAACTGCAAGAGGACATTTTATACAGTACATCCCAATCATTTTACTATAGGGAATAGGCAGATTGCAGCAATATCTACACAGCCATAGGCCAAACTACATGTCATACTAACAAATTCTGACAAGAGATAGACAGTTACAACATTTTGTTTATGAACTAGTGATTTGAGTAACCAAGTAAGATGATCAAAGAACATAACATGGCTAGAAAATACTTATATTTTCTAAGTTAGATGTGTTAGCAAGCAGTTTCTGCATTGACAGAAATATAATTTTTTCAAAATATTATTAATATCAATTAGATTATGTGATAATAAAGTATGCTGATAAAATCATCATAGATAAACTGCAAAGCAAATTTAAGATACATGTAGTCAAGCATGTAAAATAAGGGAATAACCAATTCCTTTCTTAAAATTTGATGTACATGCAAGAAGAGAATTCAAGTGTGGATAAACAACAGAAGATACATGTTTCTTAGCTGAAAGAATTAGAAATCTTAACTGGTTGCATTAAAACAAATGGATTCTCACTTCCCAAAAAAGGGTTAAAATTGTACAAGTGAAATTCCATTAGTTTTTTTAAAATTCTATATATTCTTGGAAGGTAAATCTTTGGTGGATTCAGCACAAAAGCTTGAAGTATTTTTCTAATGATCATGCTGGAATGAATATATTGAGCTAGAACAGCAGAAAGCAAAGGTTGTATAAGTCATGAAGTGGGACACAAGTAGGACAAACAGAATAATCATCCTTGAAAAACTTTGCTTTCTCAGCAAGTCTCTGATTCCCCATGCTTCTAGAGGGTTATTTTATTTTATCACTCCAGCTATGGACATACAAGATGATTAGTAAGAATCTATCTACCTAGATTATGATTCCTTAAACTGGAATCATAATCAGCTTAGGAGGAAATCAAAAATATCCCTTTCCTATACCATTACCAAGTATTGGTATATGCAAACTCTAATCTTAGGCTCTCCCATGAAAATCCTATGAAGAGAATTATGCCAAATATTTTCTTAATTTAGTAAAACTGTTGAAGAACAACACTAATTACTAATTAAGTACATACTTTCATATATCCTGATGAGATAAATATGGATATTATAAAATTTAAAAACTATAAAGTTGTTTAAAGAACTGATCGTATAGCTTAATTAAAATTATGCCCTAATGTATACAAAATTCATCATCAACTGTACAGCAGGCCTTTTTCTACAAATGGTACAGAAATTAGATGGAATTCTGCAAGAGAGTAAAAATATGCATTAAACTTATGTTCATGAATCTCAATGCAGATTTTAAGAACAAAATACTTGCTACTGCTAATAAACAGAAATTTCCTGATTTCATAGGGATTAGTTCAGTTTGTAAAATGTTATCAGAAAGAGTCAGTACTACATCAACTAAATTATAGGATATTAACTCTACAGACCATTTTATCTTATCTGTTGCTTGCTAGATAGCCAAATTTAAACTCCCATAATTTCTCAACCTCTACAATTAGGAAGCTGTGGAAATTTATGACTGTAAAATTTATGTGCTGTAAAAACTCTTCATATACCATAAAGATGAGATTAACTTATCTAGGAGCATGGTATCCCAATGCACAATTGCTGCATTTTAAATGTAAAAAGTCATCTTCAACATTTTTCTCACTGGTGTAAATCTTCTAATTCAACCAATAATCAATAAAACATTTTAATTATGTGAACTGGGTATTACAATTCCTCCAAATTTGTTTTTCCTTTAAAACAAAACAATGATCTAGCAGAAAATGGCAAAAACAATCATCTTGGAATATTCTAAGAGTTAATATGGTTAGAGGTTTGCAGCCTCTATGTACTGTAGAAGTTACAAATGTAACATTGAAAAACATCAGAAAATAAGTTAATGAAGTGGTCCAGACATTATAAATCACCATCATTAGAAGAAACAGAATAAATCATAAACATTAAATAAAAATCAAATAAACACTAGCATTAAATTACATTAAAAACAGCAGGGAAAGACATGTATTTACAAAGCCTTGCTGAGAGAAGACCTAGCCAATATTTTCCTTTCATTTATTTAAGCATAATAGTAATTACTGTGACATAAATTAATATAGCCAACTACCAAGAATTATCTCATTGAAACTTTACTGTTGGCTTCAGCAGTGGAATGTGATGAAATATGCAAACAGGATACATTTGGAAGACCAGTGGTCTTCCATATATCAAGTCATGAGTATCCACGTGTACCCTTAACTGCAGAGGTGGAAAAATCAGCCACTTGTTTTTATATTTTATGCATGACAAAACTAAGTTTAAAAAATATCTTTAAAGAAAATTTAAGAAACTATATTTTGAATGTGTTACCCACTAATGTCCAGCGATTAAACAACACTGGAGTACAGAACTATAATTTTCATCTTAATATACTATCATATTCCAAATAAAGGTTTCTGCGCAGCATATCAAACAAACTTTCAGAAACACGTGAAGTGTTACTGGAAGTTTTAACAGTAGGAGATATATAAATTTTCTCAACTTAGTTTTAAAAATGCTAATTTATATATAAGCACCACAGTCAAGTATAGAAATGGTTTTATCAATATTTAATACAATTGCCACCATTACAGGAGAAGAGTTGTCAATGTTCTGTAGAGGATTGTTACAGATTTTCAGCAAACTTTGCTTATTGCATTATTATATATATATGCTTACTTTAGCAAATAAATAAACAAGTAATACAGTATTACTTGTATAGAATTCAGATATTTGGTGAAAACACATGGCAATCCAATTCTAAACTAAGGCTTTAAACATTTTTTTAAAGATACCTGAAACAGATAAGTTAAGAATGAATACTTACCCTGAAACCTTTTACATATACTTATCCAAAGCATACATTTGCAATATTAAGTGCTGCAGTGATTCAACATAAAAGGAACTGGAGATGAAAATTTGGAAGTCGGGGTGCTTTGCTTTCTATTCAATTATTTAAATCTGATTTTTTAGTGTACTAGTATGAAGGGTAAACTAGCTTCAAAGATCTGATAATGAGAAGCATATTCAAGACTAGTCAGAACACCACAAACCAAATATTGTTTATTGCACCTGGTTTACTGATATGCATTCCTTTAAGAGTGTGTTGTTTTGTAAGACGTAGCATGCTGTAATTTGTCTGCTTTTCTATGAATATTTGGAATCATTATTATAAGTTAGAACATACTGCACCTAACCATCACTGTTGCTTACCTGCAAACCTAAATGATAAATTTTGCATAGTTAATTCAGATTTGCAAATACATCAATAAACAGCTGTAGCAAGCTGTATCCTTTCCTGGAATAGGTCTGCAAAGTGTTTCGAACTTGTCAGAACAAACTATTTACAGCATAAGGCAGAACAGCTCACAATAATGAAAATACATTTATACTTAATATATTACAATAATTTTCAACATAAGAAATCAGAAAATGTATGTTTTGCTTTTGTGGTACTTTCTGTATGCTGTATCTTTTCTCCTTATGATTCTGAAGTATAGGAAGGAGCAGGAAACTACTATTTTTGCTGACTGATGAAGGAGGGTTCAATTCCAAGCTGGACTAATCCAATTTGTAGCCTCACCCCACATTCAATGCCCACTTGACTTTGTCAAGTTTACATATTAAACAAAACCATTATTTGTTCTTAAAAGAAAAATTCAGCATGCCAGGCTGCAAGGCTAAGCAATAGCTTACTTCCTGAACTTCCTGTTCCTTGTTTGCAGTTCACTTTTTTTCTAAGAATATACTTGTAAGGTTATATGTTGGCCCTCACAGTCACATCAATTTATTTACTTTTCCCAGTGTGAATATTTTTTAATTTATCAGCATATTTGACATATTTGGTATGAGTATTTCCACTAACTGTAAACATCTGAAATCACTCAGTATTTACTACAAATGTTTTTATTCTTTCAATGCTTCTTGTGTGCTAATGACTGATGCTGAAAAATATATCTTATTTTATATACCGGCAGAAGGAATCATCATTAATTTTCTCTCTGTCTCCAAAAACTATGCTAAGATTAAGCAAAGTGCAACAATAAAAATAAAATATATGCTCCAATATATGTCTCATTAAGAGGGAAGAAAAGAGGGTTGAGTGAAGAAAGTCTAGGACTAGAAAAGCAATCAATAATGTATAATATCTCCCTCTAGTGGCTGGACCATACAGAAGAAGAGCAAAGTATAGTACAGTTTGTAACTATAGTAAGAGCAACATATCCTCCTACAAACTTTTAAGTACACTAACTGTTTTAATCTTTTCATCAAAGATGCTGGATCAAGACTTCGGAGGAACACGGTTTGTATTTAATAGTGCAAGTTTAATTATATTTACTAATTAATTACAAGCTTTTAATAAAGATTATATAGTGTTATGTACACATCAGGTAATGTAGTGAAAGGACTATGTTTCACTCTTTCCATGTATTTAAGTGGACCCAGAAACTGTTGGAAATTATGTGACAGTCAATATGAAGATTACATTTATAATTATGTCCTTGTTAGATTTGCTCATGATACTATATGTAGTACTTCTTTCTCACAATAATCCCATGAAGTTGGGTTCTCAGTCTCTATAAATTGAGAGGAAATAACTAGCCAAAAACCACTCAGTGAATTTCTATCACTAAGGATGCATTTAAATCTAAGTCTCCCTAGTTGTTGTCTAATGCATTAACCATTTACACCATATTGCCTCTCCAATTTTCTATTTCAGTGCTTCCCAACCTTTTTGGCATCAGGGACCAGTTTCATGGAAGAACATTTTTCCATGGACTGGGGGGGTGGAAGGGGGGAGGGATATGATGATTTAGGTTTCACTTGCTTACCCGCCACTCACCTCCACTGTGTGACCCGGTTCCTAACAGGCCACAAACTGATACCAGTCTGTGGTCCAGGGATTGTATTTTATATGAATACTGAACTACATAAATTCTTCAACTGTTTAACATTCTACAATACTTCCTCATATATTTGTATTTATTCTAGCATTACATTGACAATTGCAAGGTAACATAATTATACTAAACAGTTTAAAAATCCATATCAGTTATGCTTTATATAATAAATGTTCCTAAATTAGTTTATGACCTTAAGTTAAACAAGGTATTTTCTGTGAACCTTGGTGCCAGAAAACCTGTCTGTGTAGTATTGGTTGCATAATATATATCCATATATACACTAAAATGTGCACTATATTGCATTAGTATAGAGAAAAAAAGTCAAGAGTTGTGTAAGGCAGCGTCAATTCTTCTGGAAGTCATATATATCTTTTCATTTATTCTACCTGCTTTCTAAGTATGCTGGATAGCTGAGGGGGGAGGGGGGAAGAGCTGTTTGTTTTGAACTCACATGAAAATATATTGAACAGAGATGATCCACAATAAAGGAAGCACTTCCCAAAAACTCACTGAAAGATAAAACATTTGTTTTAGGAAAGTAGCACCTTTTTCCCTCTTTGAATTGTTATTATCTTAATGCCATTGCTTCTTTAATTATGTAATTTCTGTTTCAGTTTCCTAATACTGTAATTACAAACTACTCCTTTTTCCAGAGAAATTGGATTTAGTATCACACATTTCTGAATAAAACTAAAATTTCAGAGTCTATTCCTTGACTGCAGTATTTCTGCAAACATTGTTAATTCCTGGTTTGTAGAAAGGAATTTCCTCATAATAGTATTAAAATTCAAGTGTTTGTGTGTGTGTACGCACGCACACACACACACACACACACACAGAGGGACATAGCAAATAAAAATATTTAGGTTTTAACAGTATACTTCAGAAAGATCACTATTAAAATTATTTAATCCAGAGAATGATAGATGCAGAGAAAGTAGATCACTTCTATGGATAGGTATTTGATAGCTTGCAGCAGCTCTGAAAATTTATAATCTCAGCTGTTTTAACTACTTCAACAAAATATCTTCCCCTCCAAATTTCTGAAATGAAAAAGTATAGATGGCACTGGTAACCAAATTGGTTTCTCACATGGAAGGATAATTCAGCAATCCAAGTTGACTTCTAGACTCAAAATACTTCAGTGTTAAGTCTTTTACACTAACTTTAGCTAGTGAATCTCAGGGTTACTAAAAACAAAGGCGCTCCACATGAAAATGAAGTCGGGGCCTAATGAAGTCTCCAGAGCCATTAGCACTTGCCTCCCAATCATCTGTATTGATATACTAAAAAAGTGGGATTAAGATTTTGAAGTCGCATGTTTACTGTGCTCCGCTTTCAGAAAGAATACCCAGTGAGCAGTTCACTGTTGTAAAGTTTTAGCTCCTTAAGCAAGTTGTTGCAAAACAGTTAACATCCCATATCTTCATTAAAGAACATAAAAGCTGAATTAGTATAATTTCCAACCTAGCACAAGAGTGAGTCCATAGAGGCCAACAAGATAAGAAAGATGACAAGATATAGTAAGTTGAACAGAGTGGCACTGTATAAATTAAGAGGCCTACCTTTTTAAAAAAACCAATGAGTCTGTAGAAACCAGAAGGCAGCCAGTTCCCCAAAACCATTCTTCACCTTCCTAAACTCCTTTGCTGGGCCCAGATTAGATCCACCTCATGGTAATGTGGAAATTTCCAATCAAACCTCCCTCCCAGGACATTATGATCACAATTGCCCATTACTAGATAATGCTATGATACACTTCCTTTGGCCTCCTCACAAACACCAGGCCTACCCTCACATGACCAGGCAACCTGTTACTCCTCCTCACCTCCAGCATCCATCTTGCCAGCCTGGAATGTGGCTTCTCTGCACTTGCCTACGGCTACCCAGAAGGGCCAATCCAGGCTAACTGCTTGTTGGGGCTGTTAAGAAACTAACTTCAGGAGCAAAAAGGGAAACACAGAGAGGGAGAGAACGCCCTATGGGCACACAAAATGAGATGGACCGTTTCCTCCTGAGACCATATTTGCTTGGTCTGACTTCTAGCTCTCACTCATCTTTGTAGATTAGAAAGAAGGATGTGACCCAAATGGGCCATCATACCTGCCTACATTTACGCACTTTTAACAGACTTTTTCTGTTTTGATGAGAAAACAGGATGGATTTCTTCATAATTAGTGGCACCTGTAATTGCCTAGCATGTTAGCTATGATATTTAATTTGGCCAGCTAAAGACAGGGTCCCCAACCCCTGGTTCATGGACTGGCACTGCCGGAAACTGCATGCCGGAAACTGGGCCATGCAAACAAGTGAAGTCTCACCCGCAGGATGCAAGCAGCATGCAAAATCACCCCCCCCCTCCGGTCCCCAGAAAAACTTCTTTTTGGAACTGGTCCCTGGTGCCCAAAAGGTTGGGGGCCACTGACATAAAGGATCGATTATAGCAATGTTTTTCAGTAGCGTCAGGAATTTCAACTGCACAGAGAACAAATGCAGTGACTTAGGGAAACCAGGTTCAAATGTTCATGAAAATATATAAGCTAGATATAACTCACATAATTATTGTAAAGATACATGGCAGCTATAGTGGAAGAACTAGGTCTTCAGTGCTTGAAGAAAAGGAGAAAGAGATGGCTTTAGCTAGCTTTGATAAGTATTGGTTACCCAAATCCACTCTTAAATGTATTTGGATTCATTACCAGTTTTTATCTCAGCCCAAATGTTTTTCACCTCTAATTTCAAAACCCTAAACTTTTTTCAGCATGTGAACTCACACTTTTGAGTTCTCTTAAAAGAGTCGTGTTAATGGTTTCATTGTTTATTGTGAAGTTGCAACTTTGGGACAAAATTTTGGAAGTTCTTTAATGAATTCTCAAGTTATTTGTTTAGAATCTTCATTCTTACATGTTTGAATTGGCATTGGAATACACAAAGGTTGCATTCTCTTTATTCTTAGTGTTCTGATTTTGCATTTTGTCAACATATACATTCCTTTTAAAGCCAAACCATAAGACACCTGAATGTTGCCTCAATGATGCTAATGGCAGCATTAATTTTCATTTTAAATACTCACAACCCCATTATAAAGTTAATATTTCATGCTTTGATCAGCATCTGTCATAACAAGACAATAGGTTAGCTGAATTTGATAAATAAAACAAATTCACCAGCTGTGAGTGCCCTTTTTGTATTTGACACTTTCTCCAGAAAGTGGCAAATACAGTATTGTCCACCATTTTATTTGTGCAATCATCATGTGAAATGTGTATTATGAGATTGGGAACTGTCCTAACATGAAGGTACTCCATAGATCTGAAGTTCTATTCTAACACTAAAAATACTGGCTCTGGCTTCCTCATATTTTAAGGAAATATTCCTTATTCCACATAAAAGATCATAAGTGGTCAATAGAAGACTAATTCTGTGTTTTCTTCTGGCAAGAATTTTCTACCAACTTTCCACAAATGTACAACTATTTAATCATCCTATTATAAATGAAGGAAGCACTTGATCTAATTCACATATGACCAGAACATTGAAAAAGATGGGTACTCAATACATTTCATTGAGATACGTCCTATCATAATTTAATAATTATGGTGAAAGGAATTAAGGCCATATCTGATTCTATGCAAAGCAACATTTGTCACATACAGACACACTCTGCAAGTCATAGCCTGCTCTTGATCTACCTGTTTTAGAAAATAAGGAAAAAGTGATGCTAACAGGTATAGAATTAAGACTAAATTGTACTCATAAATGTTTGATTCCAAAATGTTAACTATCAGGAAATACATAAAATCAATCTCAATATTGTCTTAATTCTATACCTGTTAATGAAATTATGCTGTATATGTTAAAAAAGTAGGTTCTATTTTAGTGTTACATTTATTTGAAATAAAGTTTAATACTTTTAAATTTACTTTTAATATTGAAATTGCTGGAAATATTGCAATGATTTAATATTAAATGAGCATCCTCTCTATTCCAGTTTTTTTTCCTTTTGGGTAAATATAGGGATAGCATCTTGAATTTTGTATTATGTTACAATATCTTAAAACTTCACATTTTAGCAATATCCGGAGAGCAACATTTTTCCCCACAATTAAGCATTTTGTTAATTGTTCCAGCAATTAAATAGGAATGTGAAAATGTTGATATGAGCTACTTTGACAATATCTACATATCTTTGAAAAGTGAAATCTAAGTATTATTTGAGAAGAGGAACATGGAACTTCTACCAACAGCACCCAGCTTAGTCAACTAGTAATAAGGGAGGAGGGAGAATCAAAAAGATGATTTTCTCAGTTACACCACAAAAGGTCTGGCAGCAAGGAGAAAAATATGAATATGGTTTCAATTTCTTCCTATCAATTGGCACCTAGTGTAACCAGTAATAGGCTGGAAGGAGGCCCCTGAAAGGGAGAAGTAATGAGCACTATTTTATTTTCACAGAATCATCCTGGAGGATGATATAGAATGAAACATTGGGCTTTTCCTAAGACATTCAAATATTTTCCTTACCAAGAATTTGAACCTGGATCTCCACTGTGTCACAGGTAGATAGTATCATAGCTAGCTAGTATCAAATAAAAAGTTGGGTTGATGAAAAACAGAAGGCAGTGTTTGCTCTGTCCTGCAATCTTATTTCTGGTACATATGAACCTATTCAGGAAACAGTTAAAAATATGTGGCCCGATTTCATATTTGCAGCATAGCACAAAACAACATTGTGAGGAAAGACAGAAGGAGAAAGTTATTTTTGTGTTCAAGAAGAGATGCACTTACTTTCTGTAAGATATTGGTGCCTCTACTGCCCAGGCTCACTATGCTACGAGAGCACTGAGATCCAACAAATAGACTGAATATAAAGACTAGTAACCCATCCTTTAAATTCAAAATCAAAATTTTACCCTGCAGGTTGTAGTCATGTTTAAAATCTGATCTCAGAAGCTTGGGGAATAAAACATGCTGAAGCTATAAAACGTATAAGCATATTGTAAATTTTACTGCACTATTTACAGACCTATGAAAACTACATAAAATAAATAACTAAATTTGCATAATTTGTAAGCACTGTGAAATATGATTGTATGCAACCATTATAGATTATCTTTCAGGAATACTGGGTATGGGAAGAATTTACAATATGCATAAATCAATCACAAACAATTCTTTCAAGCTGCATTTATTATTACCTGTATTAAGATAATCACATATGCCCTAAAGTTTATGGTGCCAAACCTTAAGGAATGTTTCCCTAAGGAAGATTTGATTGCAACAGTCTTGGTCTTCAGATGGTAAATTAAAAGCTCTCTTGGGTATATCACTAGTGGTTAGATGATTTAACTGATAGGAAATGTGAATGTGAGCTATAGTTTTATATTTATTACCTGTTCCTTTAATTCAATAACATTGATATTTATTTTTAACACAATATAGTAGGATTTAACTTCCTAAATCCATTCTACATTGAACTGCAACTCCCATGAGTCCTTAAACGCATAACCAAAGTTAATGCCAACTGGGAACAATCATAGTTGACTTCCAGTGAATTTGACAGATAACAGGTCTCATCCAGAATAAAATACACTTTTTACAGTGACTCAACATGCTAGCAATTTCATTAAAAAAAAGCTACTATCAACTCAATCATAAAATGCATATTTTTCTGACCAATATATTTTGTTGAAGAGATTGTCTGTGGTTGTTGTTTTACATTAGCAGGCAAAACTGCAGACATCTGGATGTTCCATTTAATTATAATAGTACTGAAACAATTTAAGCCCTGAAAAGCTTCAGGCACATCATCTATATTTAGCTGTTTAAAAGGCAAAAGATTATCAGTACAGATCCTTCCTGGATCAGATAGCACATCTGTAAGGAAGTTCTATGCAACAACAAAGGAGGGTCTAATTCTTTTTTCTTTACTCAAGTTTACTGAGAGCAGAATTGGATGTACTGAGTCAATAAAGGAGCCTATTTTGTACTGCTGCAAATAAGACAGAAATCCGGCCACACCAACTTATATAAGTATTTTCCTGTGTAGCTCAGAAACTAATTCTTCCTACTTTGATTTTTAATTTTATGCAAATCATGCTAAAATTTTCATGCGATTCATAAACTGTATTTTGTTTAGTTATGTCTTGCCTTTTTTCTGCCCACATAACAGTTTTAAAGCATGCAAATGTGAATAGATAAATAGGTACCACTTCGGTGGGAAGATAACAGCATTCTGTGCACTTCAGCTTAGTCGTACTAGCCACATGACCATGGAAATGTCTTCAGATGATGTTGGCTCTTTTGGCTAAGAAACAGAGATGAGCACTGTCCCCTAGAATCAGACACAACTGGATAGGGGAAAACTTTACCTTTATCCTGCCTTTATTTTTCCAAATAACTCAAGGCAGTGAAAGTACCCAATGCTCCTTCATCCTATTTTCCCCACTTGTATAACTAACTGTAATAAAATATACTCTTCTAATCCAAATTTTTTTCTTGGCGTCCAATCTACTGAATAGTATAGCAACATATAGAACAGTGAGAGCAACCTAACAATATGAAGTTCCCAAGTGTGATTTGCTGTTTCTGGAGTCCAGTTTAACCACACTTGCCATTTGAAACAGCAAACACACAAAATATATGCTGTAAGCTAGAGCTAACATATTAATATCATAACCTCCTTAAACTATCCCTAAACAAGTCCAAGAAAATAAAGCTGATTTCACATGTGCATGACATTTCCTCTGCCTAGTATATAATCATTTCCCCTATATTGGACATTAACTATTGCTTGGCATGTAATGTAGCTCAGAGCAAGCCAAAAGTTGTCCATTTATTATGCAGAAATTTTGAAGCGCTCATATTTTGCAAACTTCGTGTAATAACTTCCAAAGGAGGTTACATTAAAAATGTAGATATAATTGCATAGATTAGGAAATGGTTATTAGAATATGAAAACTAGAGGACATGTATTTTGTATATACATAACACACACACGCACATATTCACACATACATACACATACACTAAATTAAAAGACTATTAATCTAACAGGCATATAGGATTCAGTTACAGTAACCCAAATAAATTTTAAATTAAAATGCCTACTTTGTTTCTCTAATTTAAAAATTCTGCAACTGAGAACTGTAGTTACAATGGAAAAATTGTGATGTGCTTTTTTCTTAAAAACAGCCGAGCTACTATCTATCCATATTCTACAATTTTACACAAATACTTTGTAAATCATTTTTCTATTAAAACATTTGAATTTAACATATTCAAATTCAGAATTGAGATATATACTTTTCAAATTTAACTGTAACTAATCATATCATTGAACTATACAATTTATTTCTAATAGATGTATTATTTTGCTCTGGCAACTTTGCTTGAGGTTAATAAGGGAAATATGAATCAGGATATTGATGTTTAGAAACTTTTAAAATATGAATTCAACTTGATTTATGGCAGTGAATACATGCTGAGTAGGATAAAAGCAAAATATTGTGTATATTCCAATTCCATAGTAATAAATAGTACAATTTTCTTAATGATATACTGGATTTGTGACCTATTATGTAGCTGCTCCTTGAACAAGGTTTGTTTCTGTCTCAGCACCATTACGTAAATTGAATAAGTTATAAAGTTTATTCCTAGACAAATAGCCAGATATCTGAACACCACCCATAATTCTGGGAAGAATTCTGAGATGATATACTCAAACAAACACTGAGTCAACACCTGCTTAGGAGCAGTAAGCCATAGTCAGGGCTATTACTGCACTGCATAAAGAGATGTGATTTAGTACTAGTTTACAAGCTTATCATGTGAGGAATGATGGGCTCGTCTATCATACACTAGCACCTAGAAGTTCAAATTGATCTTCTACAGCAGGGGTGGGGAATGATGTCCCTTTTATGACTTGTGGACTTCAACTCACAGAATTCCCGAGCCAGCTGGGAGTTGAAGTCCAAAAGTCATAAAGGGATTATTGTTCCCTACCTCAATTCTAGAGCAGAGTTCCCCAATCTTTCTGGACCAGTGTGGGGGGAGAAGGGATGGTTCCAGATGAGCGGCTAGCAAGCATGCTTGCGTGCACAGCCCCATTTGGCCACTGCTTCCACAACCTGGTTCCAAATGGCTCACGGATCAGTAGTGGGCTACAGCCTGAGGGTTGGGGACCCTGTTCTAGAGTACATAGACTTGCTTGTTATTCTTTCTCTTGTTCTTTCCAGATACATTAAATGAGGAATGTCCAACCTACAGCCCATGAGCCGCATGCAGTCTGGGACAGCTAGGATTACAGTCCCACAAGATGATATAAAAAATGAAGTTTATTTATATAAACTATATATTTCATATACAGCCAAATCCTCTTCACAATGCAGCACAGGCAAGCTAAAAAGCTAGGCAACTAGGCTTTAAATTAAACCTAGTTTTAAGGATATCAATTTAGTAATTGTACAGAGAAGTATCAGCTGTATTTATATTAAAGACATTTTTATTATTAATGTAATATGCTTCCAGATGAGCAACTCTTGGTGCTAACAGTAAAAAGATATTCATCTGTTCATGCAACATAGCAAGCCACACTATGATTTATTAGATTTGGGTTCAATGTGTTGTTTGAAGCTAGCCAAGGTGATCTGTAAACTATAGCTGATGATTTAAAATACTGTGAGAACATTAGCAGTGAGAATGCAAACAGCTGTGGCTTATTCATATAATACAACTATGATTTAGCTGTTCTGTCTTTCCTCCTTAAATCACATTTTCCAGTCAGAAAGGAGACAGGAAAACTGACAAAAAAATGTGAAAAGTAAAAAATGATTTTTGAACTTCTGTAAAATTCCATGATTGAAGAGATAATTATGCAATATAAGTTTCATCTGGAACATCCTGATAAAAGCAAAAAGGCAAATGTGCATGCATGAACAACACGCATGCCATTAGTCTAAAATATAGATAATAGAAGTCAATCAAAAGGAAAAAGGGGTCAGAACACATTTTTAAAAAGTCTTTGAGATCTGGTCATCATCCTGTGAATATACTTGGCTAAAAGATTCTGTCTTCTGCTTCCAGCATAAAATTTACGCCAAACTCTCTGCCTTCCATCTAGATATGCTACACATATTGCTTGTTGTTGTTAATACTTCCATCTGAGGGCTATTTTCCTTCCTTCCTGCCTGCCTGCTCAATTTGCAAGTCCAGTTCTGCATCTTCCTTTAGGGGTGGGAGGAATACTTCCGTCTGTCTTTCCTGAATTAAGTAGCCTTCATTTGCGCTTTTAACAGAGCCAGCTGTCTACAAACAGGAACCTCTCATACCTGCCTAGAAGCAACAGCAAAAAGTGTTAGCAAAAGTATACAATGTATATCCTTATCAGAAAAACTGAGCTAAGCAACCTGAATAAAACATTACACACAAATGTTTCTATACACTTGTCACCTTAGGGCAAAGTAATTAACAAAGAGTAGCAAAAAGGCCGTTAAGAGTTTTAGGGGCAGAAATATGACCAAAGGAAACGGGCATCGGACTTCGGGAACGAATGAAAAATAAAAATAAATCGCATAGACTGGCTGTCCTTTCCCACGAGCCAACCTGGGCGCAGACAGAGCCAGACAAAGCATCCCGGGGAGAGAAGGGTTTGTTTTGCGCCGAGAAGCTCAAGAGCGGCTCCATGTGGGAAAGCTATTCCAGCTGAATCCCAAAGGAACTGAAAGGACCGGGAAGCCTAAAAACACAGAAGCCGGGCCGGTCGGCTTGCACGGCTGCGTTAGCCAGGCAGGTAATTCCGGGAGGCCACGAATTAGATATGCGAAGGCAGCGGCCAGATACTCTTGGAAGGGCTTCGGCAAAGGCCCTAAAGGGGACTCGGTGGCTGTTCCCTCCTCGCCTGTTCTCCAGCCAGGGAGACCCTCCCTCCCTCCCTGCTTCTCCGCACCCCCATATTCTTCTCCCCTCTCCGAGCCCGATTTCCCCGGAGAGAAAGAGAGAGAGAGAGGTCCGATACATCGGGACCCCGCATCCCGCTTGGCAGTCACTGCCGGACACGGGCTCGTCCCCGACAGCGAAAGCTCTCGGGCCCGGCTTCCCCGGTGGCTCCTACCTCGCCCAAACCCGGCTTGCAGCAATCACTATCAACCCCCCCACCCCAAACACTCACCGCTCTCAATCTCGCCGCCTTTCTTGGCCGTAGCCGCGTTGCCCATGGCCAGGCGGGGCCGGGCTTGGGCTGGGCCCACGGGGAGGGGGCGTTCTCCCCGCACAGACGGTCCAGGCTGCAGGAGGCTCCGGCTGGGCCCAGCCAGGCCCAATCCCCCCCTCCCCGGCAGACCCGGTGTTGCCTCCGCCCCTTCTCCCCCTGGCAGCGGTAGCTGCGCAGGCACCGCCCCGACCTCGCATGCTATTGGCTACCCAGCTTCGCTCACCTTCGCTCACTGGTCTCGTCGGCATGGCCCGAGCTGTTATTGGCCCTCAGATCGTGACGGGTTCCTCATATACGGTCGCCTCCTTCCTGCGCAAACGTGCCGGGTTGAAGCGCTTACGTTTCTACGATTGGCTAAATGACGATGTAGAGACCCGCCCATTCCCTGGAGATCCGCTCGTTGGCTGGGCCGGGGAGATGAGGGTCTCAGCTGAGCGCTCAGGCTCTCGAGATAGTTTGTATTCCAAAGTATAAAGGGTGGAGCTCGCGGTGGTGTGTGTGTGTGTGTGTGGGGGGGGTTGGAATGTATTTTAGGAAGGCGCAGGAAGGGGGCGGAGCCTCCGCGCTCTATATTCGGGACGCATCCGGAAAGGAATATTGAGCAGAAATAAATGCAGGGTTCCATTGTACTGAAGGGAAAAGGGATTCAGGGTTGTTATATTTGCTTTAAGCTCTTCTCGTGTCCTTAGCTGACCAGTACAGTACGGTCATTTTTCAAATGGTGGTCAAAGCGATCGGCGTTCGGAGTACAATTGAGCCACGTGCTTAAAACTCGCCTTGTACCTATTAACGGCTAGCACGCTTAATTCGTGCAGTTAAGAGCACAGAGAAAGGATTTTCGGAACAATCTTTGAAAGCCTATATCACATGTACATCTGGGCTTGTTTACTCATCCAATCTTGTGCTTATATTCTATAAACCGGTCGATAGTCGGTCTACTTCGCCATAGCTGAAGAACTATGTAGATCACGGGAGAGAAGGGGTTAAAAGTAAATCCAGACGTTTCTGCAGGATTACAGCATTTAAAAAAAATCTTGGCAAAGTGGGAGAACAGGATTCAGCGTTTATGTAAGGAGGTTTTCTTATGTATGTAATGCAATAGGTAGATTTTGCAGCATACCACTGGTTTTTGTTAGCATCTTATTTACAGTTGTAAAGGTTATGGAAAGTTCTGGCTTTCACATTTCTACTAATCTGTGCTTGATTGTTGTGAATTTTTTAACAGACAACTGTATCATTGTCATAAAAATAAATGAATTGATCAAAAATCTGTCTTGTGACACCTTAAATATTAATATATTTAATATTTATAATTGGATTGTTTTAATTGGCATCAAACTCATCCAATGTAGCTAAATGCAGACAGACTCAGTAATAAAATGAAGTATTTCTTTAAACAATACATAAAGTATAAAACTTCCAGATGTAATTTAGGTGACTTTAAAAAGGAACTAGACAGTTTAATGGATAGAACTGTTGAAAGGCTGAGGCCTTCATAACTACCTAATTTCACACAGTACTTAAAGTCCCATTTGTCAGGAGAATGCAGGTAGTCCTTGACTTATGACCACAATTGAGCCCAAAATTTGTGATTAAATGAGACATTTGTTAAGTGAATTTTGCCCCATTTTACGACCTTTCTTGACTCAAGTGTTTAAGTGAATCATTGAAGTTAAGTTAGTGACATAAGTGTTAAGTAAATCTGGCTTCCCTACTGACTGCTTGTCAGAAGATTGCAAAAAGTGATCACATGACCTTGGGACACTACAACGGTTGCAAGTGAAAAACAGTCATAAGTCACTTTTATCAAAGCCAGTCTAACTTCGAATGGTCATAAAATGAACTATTATAAGTTGAGAACTATCCGTAGGACTATTACTTCTTGTTGACTGATTAGCTGTGGTGAAACTTAGCACAAGATCTTATGGTCCTGTGACGACACATAAAAAGCTAATGTTGCAACCAAAATTATACATTTATGAAGTATTATGCAGAATATATAAGGATCAGACAATATAATTTATGTTGTCTGGTGGTCCCAGGAGAGGCAGAAAGATGCTATAGACAGCTATAAACATTCCATGGAAGTTGGTTAAAGCTAAAGATAAGCAAGTGGTTATAGAGGAAGAGTAATGTATACATTTTAGGGAAAATGCATCCAGGTTCAAATACTCTGGTTGCATTTAGCTTGTTTTGTGTTGTATCCTGATTGATTTCTCCTCAGGTCTCATGTTTATTTCTGGAATTTTGTACAGAAGTCAGCCTTGTTTTTATTTGCCTCCTTCTCTAAGAGAATGTCAGAAAGCAGCGTGACAAATCTATATTCACATGAAAAACTTGTGTTGTAATAATGCACATATTTACTTAGGCGAGCCAGGGAGGTTAGTTCAGTAGAACGTACAGTGGAACCTTGGTTCACAACCATAATCGGTTCAAGGACTTCAGTTGGCACCCAATTTGGTCGTGAATGGAAGCAAGACTGACTGCACATGCGTGCACACACAAAAAATGGTACGGAAGGGAAAATCACCGTGCCTGTTTAAGTTATGTTAATGAACAGACTCAAACATTTAGCAGATTTTTTGTTCAGAATCCGATTTGGTCGTGGTCTGAGGCGTTCATGAACCGAGGTTCCACTGTACCAGAGGTGGGTTCCTACCAGTTTGGGGACCGGTTCTACTGAGTAGGTAGTAGGCTGCTGGTGACGTCACAGAGCCGGTTCTGCTCTGTGGGCACCACCATCTT
>JANHFT010008041.1:5963-35043 GCA_032467955.1 Pseudoxenodon macrops | reverse complement strand
TTTCCAAGCAGTCTCCATGTTTCCAGTGTCTTCTTCCCCACTTGGAACTGAACCTAGATGGACATTTCTTCCTACACATCATAACACATTAAAGAACAGGAGCCACAGTGCTCTCATTTCATTTTCCCAGCAATAGGATGCAAAAGTCACAAGTATCACTGTATTCATATACCATAGATTTAAACACACACTACATTGCTGTGTTAGTTCTCTTATAAACAGCAGAGATGACTGGAGTTGTCTTTTCCTCCATTTTCCTTTGCAGACTCAAATATAGATATTAGCCATTTTATTGTTGCACTAAAACCAGAGCTAGCTAATGTTGAACTATCCAGATGAATCTTTTAATCCTCTCCCTTTAACCAGGCTTCTATATTCATATAACCTAGCACAGACATGCCAAAGATATGGCATTAGATATCACACTGTTGCCCCTGACCATTATTTAAATCACGGCATGCATGTTACATAAAATCAAACTACATTTTTTCCTCTTGGTGAGATTATTAAGGAAAGAAACATTTTAATGTTCTATACAAGCTGCTCACATCTGAATTTGAATTATTAACCTATACATATATAAAGGCTTAAAGTGTTGGACTTGGATGACTTAATTTGACCATGGAACTCATCAGCTGTCTTTGGGCCAATTGTTTTCAACCTAATACCTTCTCAGAATTGTTTTTATTGTGAGATAAATGCAACAAAGTATTTGCAATCACAGCCTAGCTAGAAACATTTGTGTTTCTTCCCTCACCTCAGATTCTTAACAGATAGTTTCAATTATAGTTTGACCATTGAATATACCAACCAGATGGATTGTGTAATGTCAGCCATCTGGCCCTGCCAGAAAATAGAAGATTTTCCTGGCCAGGGCTGCTTCCTGAGGGTGGAAGCTGTCTCATTGCTAAAATATGGGCATTGCATATGTTGACCCAATGAGAGATACTTGTATCAGGTGGGCTGTACCAAATTCACCCTCTCAGCATGGTCTTACTTATTTTTCCTCCATTTGTCTGATAGGGCATGTCTAGAGCAGTTGGCTTAGTACTTTGCCTACGGACAACATGGATATCCTACTTCCCTGACTTGTTCTAGTGAGCTAACACTCTACCCCCACCCTAAGAAGACTGTCTCCATTGTCTCACAGGACAGACACAGTAATACACGTACAATTGTGGAAGTAGATACCTATGTTGACACTAATTCAACATAGTAGTCTGATTAGGCTTGAAATACAGTTTGGAATACCATTTGTATGAAGATTATAATGATAAAAGCTGTTGTAAACTATCTTGATTCTTAGAATTAGCACAATGTTCTAGTTATTATTACTCAGTTATTAATTATTACTGAGAAATTTTTGAATCAGAATAATTTTGGTGACTTCAGCTTCAGTTTCAAATAGTACAGACCTCCATTTCTTGTTAAATACTGTGAAGAATATTTGAACCCACTTTTCTTTTATGGATAAACAATAAAATGAATTGCCAACAATTTTCTTTTTGCAATATTAGAATTTCAAGATAAATTAGGAATTTCAGCAAAAATCAGAATGATAAGAAAATAGTACAAACACAGGACTCACCTGATTCATAAAATATGTCAATGTAAGTGAATGCAACAAAATAGAGGTAGTCAAGGGCATTGTTCATTTTTAGAACCCCAGCACGATCCCTTGATACATCTACCAAGCACCCCATCCTGATCATGGTGGTTTTTTTAAATTAAATTATAAACAGGAATAGAAAGCTAGAATACTGCAAAATTCCCATCTAAAGATGCCCAAAACATTTACAGTGATTACAGAACGTTTTCTTCTTGTCTGTGGATGTTTTGTGATTGACTATATCCAGAGTAGCTCATGAGATGCTTTCAATATTTTAAATATATCAATTGGCTAAGAAGTGTTGAGTTTCCTGGGGTATCTGAGCCCCATTTCTATCATATCCTTCAAAAATCCCAAAAGAGGAACATATATAACAATACCCCTGAAGGAATTAGCACCAACATCAAAGCAAGGTAGCTCTGTTACATCATAGACATCTGCACTATAAAATGCGAGTTACTATTGAAATACTGTAAAATACTGTGCATATCAGAAACGAAGAGATAATCAACAGTTACATTACTTGGTGATCTGGGGCAAATAAAAACTTTCTCTGGGTACCCAAATGGTTGTAAAAGTGATTGCACTGCTGCTCCTTGTTGCTTAATAATAAAGTGGATGGGCTAATAAAAGCAGGTATGGGAAGTAATTGTTTTGAGAAAACACTAAAGGAAGACAAACAGAAAACAGTTGTAGCGGAAGAAAAGCAGAGCACCAAAAGCAAACATTCAGATGCCAAGAGAGAATTCCGTATCTGTATTGAAAAGGAATTACTGATAGTCGTTAATGTACAATCACAATTGAACCCAAATTATTTGTGGCTAAGTAAAACATTTGTTAAGTGAATTTTGCCCCATCTTACAACCTTTTGTGCCACAGCTGTTAAGTGAATCACTGCAGTTAAGTTTAGTAGCATAGCTGCTAAGTGAATCTGTCTTCCCCATTGACTTTGCTTTTAAAAAGGTCACAAAAAGTGACCCAGGACTCCAGAACACTGTGACTCATAAATATGAGCATTGCCAAGAATCTGAATTTTGATCACATGACTGTGGGGACGCTGCAACGGCTGTATGTGTAAAAAATAGTCACTTTTTTCAGTGCTGTTGTAACTTTTAACGGTCACTAAATGAGCTGTTGCAATTCGAGGACTACCTATACTTTTGCCTAATGCCTAAAAGGCAGAACAACGCAGTCATAGATGCTGTGTAAAGATTCTGGACTGTTTCCTTTATTCAGACCACTGAAATCATGTAGGAATCATCTGTCAGATAAAGTAGGAATCAGCAATGCGATGTTTGCAGGCACCATAGTACAATTAACTGCTTCAGATAGTACCCACAGGATGCAGTCCTTATATTTAAAAAATGGCTAAAATCATGTATTGTAAACCCAACTGTCATAATTTTACTATTTGCAGCTGAAATCATGCAAGATTTGAGAAGATCTGCAGTTTTAGTTAACTTCCTTTAAAAAAAAAAAAAAGCTTCATGCCCTCTCTAGGGATACCTCCGGTAGCTTCTTGGAACACAGATTAGGATGTATGGCTTTGCTGTAGAGACATTTTAAAAGATCTGTGACAATTTCAGGGTAGTTTACATTGTAAAGGAGATGATGATCATGAGGTATCCTGAAGGCCATCGAGAAAAAAGAAATCAGAACTTTGAATTGGGCTCAGAAACCAATTAGAAATCATTTATCTTACAAACACTGTCATGTTTCTCCAACCTTGAGTCTTTTCCTCTATTAAGTTTGTGAGCTGAAGTGAGATTATTGATTATGAAGAATTATCACAAAATCTGAAACTACTATATGATGGTGAATAGTCACTTATAAGTCAGAGATAGCAGCAGAAGACATTTTCTTCACTTATTTGATCAAAGTTTTCAAATTAGAATTTTGATTAAAATAAAACCAGGTATCTAAGATATATAGAAATGATTAAAGGTCACAAAATCTCTGGGACTCTGCCACCCAGATTCGCCTTATAGGGAAGGTGAGAGGAATAAATAAATAAATAAATTAATTAAAAAAAAAAAAAAAAACCAATCCTGAGTCAAATATTAACTTTCCAAATTATGCTTTACATCTTTTTAGAAAATTTAATAGTAATTTTTTTAAACATTGCATTACAGTTAAAAAGATTAAAATCTAAATGCAAATTAAAAAATAGTGCAGAAAACAAAAGTGGAAAAAATAAGAACATAGTAAAGAAAAAGAAATGAAATGATTTCCTCCTCCTCACAAATATAAATTATTTTAGTAATAGCACTTCTCTTAGATACAACAAATGATCTCTTCTTCCCATATCTCATCTCTCATCTATAAACAAATCCTTAAAGCCTTGTTGTTCAGTCTTGATTATTAAAAGTCCATTAAGAATTACCAGAGATAACATGTACTGCATCTATTTTAAATGTGATCAAATAAATCATTATATTCCTTTTACTTTTAATAAGTAATTTTTTGATATTTAATTATTTCAAATAATGTCCTAGGAACATGATTTCATTTCCCTTTTCTTTATCCCTTCTCACAAAATTATTCAAAGCTTTGGTAAGTTTCTTCTATAAATCCAATGTGGGAAAATTATTCATGTTATTCTTTTGGTTTATTATTTCTATATCCTTTTTAATTATTAAGACAATACTCAACTTCATGTGTATATCCAGAGTACAGGTAGTCCTCAGGTTACGACCATAATTGAGCTCAAAATGTATGTTGTTAAGTGAAACATTTATTAAGTGAATTTGCTCCATTTTACGACTTTTCTTGCCACAGTTGTTAAGTGAATATTCACTTTTGTTAATAACACGGTTAAGTGAATCTGGATTCTCTATTAATTTTGTTTGTCAGAAGGTCACAAAAGCTGATCACATGACCCCAAAACACTGCAACTGTCATAAATATGAACCATTTGGCAAGCATCTGAATTTTGATCACGTGACCATGGGGATGCTTCAAGATCGTGTGAAAAAACAGTCATAAGTCACATTTTTCAGTGCCGTTGTAATTTTGAACAATCACTAAATGAACCGTTGTAAATTGAGGACTACCTCCAATGCCTTTTTCCATATTATTCCTATAGTCTGTCATTTTTTAAACCGTTTACATCTGTCTGTTTTGCCCAGTTAAACTTGCTCCTCTTCTGTAGTAACTTTTAAATGCAATCAAGCTATAATGACAGATACTGTTAAAATTATTTTGTTTCCAGTACTTTTAATATTAAAGGATTTTGCTCCATTCTTTATTAGTCAAATTTAAATATTCTTCTCCTTTAATTGTAATCTTTAGTTTCTTCTGATACCCTCTAGTGTTCCACCTTCAAAGTCCCATCTTGTCATATTTTTTAAAAGAACTTTAAAAAAAATAAACCATTTTCCCACAGAAAGAATTATTATAACTCCAAACTCGTTTTTCAAATCCATCTAGATTTAACTACATTTGTAACATTCCAGAATCAATATATTAGTAATCCTTTTGCTGTTTCTCATTTTTTAAAGTCCCTAAACTTGTATTTAAAACTTCTTTTGCTACAGATTGGAGAAAGCTTACCCGGTGCTATGAACATATCAATTTGAAAGATTCCCAACAAAAGAAAAGCAGTAAACAAACAATTTCCAAGAGTGATCAGAAAAGAAAGTACAGATAGACCTTGACTGATGACCACATAAATGTATGTTGCGAAGTAGAACATTTGTTAAGTTTTGTCCTGTTTTACAACTTTTCTTGCTACGGTTAAGTGAATCATTGCAGTTAAGTTAGTAACATGGTGGTTAAGTGAATTTGGCCTCCCCATTGACTTGCCAGAAAGTCACATGACCCCAGGATACTGCAACTGTCAGAAACATGAATCAGTTGCCAAGTGTCCAAATTTTGATCACATGACCATAGGGATGCTGCAACGGCCGTGTGAAAAATGATCCTGTCACCCTTTTTTTCCAGTGCCATTGTAACTTTCAACAAATTGTTCTAAGTTCAGGACTACCTGTATGTAAAACCAATATCCCTAAAGGTATCAACAGTGGTTTGAGTGAAAATGGCTTTTCCTTATCTCTTAAAGCTCTAAATCCACTGGAGACTGCTGACTTGCGTTTTCCTCATGAGGAACAACTTTGTGGAGCACTTGTAGGTGGTCTCAAGTCCTCTCCTTATCTGGAAAAGAATTATAAACACCTGTTCTACTTTCCAGGTCTCCATTCCACTGTTATTGGCTCTACTTTTAGCTGAGTGTCTTCAGTTTGCCTTTCCTTCCCCAGAAATCTGTTTAGAACTTGGTTCATGTATTTCTTCCAATATTTGTATGTTTGCTTACAAAAAGTTTTTTCTTTTTTTTTTGCAGAAACAAATTTAGATTTGAGATTAGAGATGCAAGACTCTGATGCACTAGTACAGGGGTGTCACATTCAAGACCCGGGGGCTGGATCCAGCCCACAGTGCTTAGATCTGGCCTGTGGGGCTGACCTGGAAACAGTGAAGGACAGGCCTGCGGTGCCTCTGCCAGTGAAAAAGGAGCTCTGGTCCGAGCTGCTTTTGCTGGCAGAGGGTTGCAGGAGGCCTTTGCAGCCAAAAACGGAGCTCCAAGGCTCGTTTTCCCTGGCAGGGCGCTTGGGCTATCACAGGCACCCCCGACACAAGTGACATCAAGATGGCCACACCCACCCTGGCCCCTGAGGTCAATCACAACCCTGATGCAGTCCTTAATGAAATAGTTCAAATTAGTTCAACTTGCAGAATCCTCATACTGCTCTGAAGTAACAAACATTCTGAATTCTAAATGTAAAAAGTGATATAACCTACCTTACAGTTTGGAAGTTTTATTTTTAGTACATCTGTAAATGTTAGCATTTTAGAAATTCAGAATGTATATATTTCTGAAGTTACTATATTTTGGTAGGATAAACAAGTGTCTTTATTATAGGATAAAAAGATTGGGAGGAGAAAGCCTGCTGTTGCTCAAGAGAGATTTATACAATATATTGTAATGATGCCAGATAATATCTAATAAGGAAGAAAATATCCTGTTTTCTGCAGTGTGTATGCTATCTTATCCCTTGGGGAAAAGAACCTCCAGAATTAGATCCCAGCCATTGTATGCAACATGGATGAAAAAATAATTGGCTTGTTTTTAGTACTGTGGGGCCACCCTATTCATTATTGTAGCTGAATGGAAAATACCTACATAAAAATAAGAGACTTTTCCAGAAACCCCTCAATCCTTTCCACTTGTCCATTTTCATTCCTGATGTATGATTGAATGCTCTCCCCCTACACACACACACACAATTATACTTGTAGTTTGTTTCATTTGGAAACAGCTTAAAAAGAAAGTAACCATATCAAGAAATGTTCTTATTTCTCAGGGGAACACAAATTTAGGAAAAGCCCAGAGTTTATATTGTCAAGACTGAAAGCAAAGCCATGCTTGTTTGTTTGGTTATATTATAAAAGCTAGAAACTATAAAAGGTGCAGGTGGCATAAATCAGATATATTTACCCCATTGTTCAATAGAAGGCAGATTGAATAAATAAAAGTATTTCTTAAAAGAAAATAAATTAAAAAAGGTGTTGAAGCTTGGTTCTTATTCATATATTTTAGTGAGGAATAGAAATTAGTATTTCTATTAGGACATTATTCTCTTACTTTCACATAAGAACTATCAGTAAAAAAAGAGTGTAATAATTTTAGATGAATATCCAGCTTTTTGGAGCGAAAGAAATTCTTCTAATATTTTTGAGGAGGCTGAACCAGTTCTGTCTTTCTATATCTCTGCTGTTGAGATATGAAATAACCTTTAAAATAATTATATTTTGCATTAACAGACTATTGTTCAACATCCTGAAATACACTGAAACAAACTTAAGACACAGCAGTGACAGCACTATTGTTCTGTGCAAGGGTAATAAGGCAGTATCTTTCAGTAATTGAACAGTTTAGTTTGACTTAATATATTGAGAGTAGGGCCTTTTTGGCCATATTTGGTATTAAAAAATCAACTGAATTTTTCATGGACAGCTTATAACAAAATTGACATAAGAAATGGGACAATGGAAAAGTGGCGAAAATAAAGCACAACAGGAAAATAACACATTTATAGCATACAGCATATTTGTTCCATAGTAAAGCCTATGGCAGATAAAATCCTAGAATCTCTGGAGTTCAAAATAACATTCAAAATAAGACAGACACTTCAAAACTGAGGCTTATTCCACATTGAAGTATATTGGTTCGCATTTCTACCTTATTTTTGTCACAAAATTTTTATATGTGATTCTGTTTTAAAAGATTTACATGGCATTAAATAAACACTAATTCCAAGTTTTTCAATTTCTGTACTTGACAATATTTTTGTCTCAATTAAAACTCAGTATTTATATACTTAATTATGCTGATATTCTCAAACTATGGTCACAAAAAATAAAAGCATGTGTTATATTTAATAAAGAAGTACCTCTTGAGCTTAATGAAGGTTCATGTCCCAATTGATCTTAAGGGGGATATCTGATTTCAGCAACTTTTTCTAATGCCTAGAACAGAAATCTTCATGTCATCTCCTCAGTATTTTTAAGAGATAGATCTGTCAAATCAGGAATTTTATTCCGAGACCTCATGTCTGCTTCTTTTAAATCTTTATTTTGCTCTGTTTATCTTATTTAAATTTCATTTTATATTGCTACTTATATTTGCTTTCAACAATCATATTTTATAGTTTTATTATAAAATGCTTTTTAGTGTCCTTGTATAAAACAGACTAGCTTATATCCAAAATGTAATTTTGGATTATGTCTGTTCTTAGGCAAAGGGAGTTTTTAAAAATATATAAAAATAGGCATTAACCTGGCAAACAATACTGACTGCAGTTTGAACCTAATATTCTATATTTAACAACTTCTGGGGATCTAAGAATCTTTGCCATTGAAAATTAAATACCTCTAAGGGAAAACCTGTCCTCATTTAGCTGACTTAAATCAATACCATTTGACAACTAGCTAAATCCCACATATAGTAGGTTAGCTTTCCCCAGAATAATTGAAATATATTTCACCGCTCTTGCTTTTAAAGCAACAAAACCTATCAGCATCAGTTTTAACTTTACTAAATATTAACTTATCAAAGAGGAGACACTCCATCTTTTATGCCACAAACACTATTATGTAAATTATGTAGTTTTTGCACAATTTTTTATTGAAAATTCTTTCCAGAAGACTCCTGTGCAGGATAGATTTATCATATATCAGGTAAATAGTCAAATACTAAAGAATGTAATCCCTGAAAGCAAGCCAGGTAAAAAACAACAAATACAAACTTGTCCTATCAAAAAGGAAACTCAAGAGGTACAAGGTTAGTGTACGGTAGTATGGTAAGTGCCTGCATAACTTTGTATGTCTTAGGGTGGGGTTTCCTTTTTGATAGGACAAGTATCTAATAATGACAAGTGTCTGTATAAACTGTAAATAGCATTTGAGTGCAGTAATTATAGGTCCATAAATGAAGATGCATACAAAGAGATACATAGGTTCAAGACTGGCCTATTCTTGCTACTCAGACATTGGAAGAGTCATTTTGAGGTTACTAGTAAATAGTTGTGACATGCTAGAACACTCTCAAAAGCAGTATTATGACAGCTACTCTATATCACCAGCAGACTTTTCCTCTAAAACTAAACTTTCCTAATCTGTGATGCAAGGCAAGTATCTTTGAAGCCAAGGAGAAAATAGTTATAAAACAGGAACAACCAAGTAACAGCTATGATGTATCTGGTCATTTATTAAAAGCATATCCTCAAGAGTTGGCTCTCTGTACTAACAACAACAAAAAAGAGAGAGAGAAATTCAAATTGGTCAGAAATGAGAGTGCTTGCTGTGCCAACTTTTAGGAAATGGATGATCAGAATAATAAGTTAGTTCCCAACTGTTCTGAGTCTTTAGGAATTATGGCACAATATTTTTCTATGTCAACTAAATGTTCATAAGCAGTCAGCACAAGTAGACCCAAGTTTCACTCAAGAAATAACATGACAGAATTACAGATCTATAATCGGGAAGACACATTTGTTATAAATCCAGATATGAAAAGAGGTCTGATATGTTTGTCTACACAGATGTAACAATTAGGACTCCCATTGCTTTACTGGCCATAAGAATCCATATCACTTCACAGATTTTTCAAATAATTCATTTAGTTGCAATTTTCTGCATCTTTACATTCTTCTGCCTGTTTTACATGCAGTCCATTGAATTTTCAGGTTGCAAGCCTACAGAAGGGATCAATCCTTTGATGTAGGCACAGTTAGAAGATAGGAAACCATCAGGCTCTGGCTCTACATTTTCAATATTGTCCATCTGATCTTTAGGACCATCCCAATTGATGTGGAAACGGGTGACTCGGGGATTGGAGGCCAGAATATTCCTCTGCAACTAGAAAAGCAGCAGAAATATAATCAGCGTTATGTAGAATAATATAAATATAAATTTGGGGTCCTTGGTGCTCTCTGAACTTGTTTCATTACTGAACTAGGTAATATCATGAGTGCTACTGTGCTAGTTTGATAATGAAACATCTTCACCAAGCTCACAGAGCACCAAGGACCCCCACAGAGCTACAAATATTCTCATATATTTCTAAATAGAAATACTAATAAAAGCCAATTATGAACTATTCTTACTACTCTACAGTATTTCATCAGTAATCTCTATGCAAGAGATCTGCATGTTTTGCACACTAATTCAGTTCTCTATTCTGAATGTTGAATTCCATCCCAACCAGTCAATTTGCTTTAAATGTCTTTGTCAGATATATCCTTTCCTCAATTAAAGTTCCTTTACTTTGTTAAGATGATCAGTAACACTTGATATTAACTTTGAGATTTAAAGATCTTTCTCTTAATATTCAGCAAGAAAAATCATTTAATTACACACAAAATTATTTCCTGTAGCTCAAAAAATAAGATTCATTCTGTATCGTAAGGACTATAGATTTTTCTGCATCCTATTCCAGACATAGTGACTTGTCTAGGAAGCATATAATAAACTGATACTGAGCTGGAATCATTGTAACCACCTCTGACTTAATTCTGGGATCCTAATTTGTATAAATTCTCTACAACTGTAAATTCACTATAACTGTATATTCACCAGTACTACATAACTGCTGATTTCAAGAATTACTGACCAGCTACAGCTGCTATTTGGAGACTGCATGAACTCAAAACATGCTGTTTTAATAAAATCTATATACTATCAAATCTCTTGTGTTTGTAACCTTTAACAAGGTGAAAAAGTGCATCATACGGCAAAATTCTTTTCAACTAGGATATCTCAAATGTTCTAACTTAGAGGATACTGACTTGTTACTTCCGAGGGAATGAAATTCGGGAAAGTTGTGGCTGCTTCAGCACTGCTGCTGCTGCAGTCATGTGATCCTCATTTGTGTGACAGTTTCCCAGCAACTTGGACAAGTTAGCTGTCTGCTAGGAAGGCAGGGAAGGAAGGAAAAAAAGAACAAAGAGGAAGGAAGGAAGTCGGATGAACAGAGGAAAGAAGGAGGGAGGGAGGAGAGAAAAGAAGGAAAGGATGGAAGGAAGATTTCTAATGCTTACTGCCAGCTTCCCACAATGGGTAAGCCAACAAGCCGTTAGCCCATCTGTGGTCATTCTGGTTTTTTTTTTTAGATAAGGAAATCTCTCTGAAACTATAATATATGATCCTCATTTACAAAGTTCCGGATACTCTGTAAATGGGGAAGGCTGGGAAGCCTGCAGGGTAAACATCAATGGGGATCATGTGCCCACGGCTGATGGCAGGAGTGTAGTAGTGAATTTGGTCTCACAATTTCCTTCCTGGGAAACTTGCGGGGGAAAAGTCAAAGGGAACCTTGCATGGAAGGTTGCAAATAGCTCAGGTAAGTCCCCAACTCCTGCAGACTCCACCAGTCCCTTTGTGCTTGTATTGTATTACTCAGTCTTGTCCCATGGGGTCACGTGTTGTCTGGTTCAGTATACTTGTCTATACAGACATACAAATAGCTATTATATATTTGTATAGTGGCCCTTTTATATCATGATAAGCAAAACAACTTATAATTTCCCACCTGACTCCTCATATTTCAGAAAGGTATACCAGTCAATTTTCCTTCATCTAATTTCTAAGGAGTGGGAACTGTAATTTAGATAAGGGGTTGTGTTAAACTGAAAAAATACAATGAGAGTGTTCTTATTAGTGTCTCACCTGGGAAAAGTCTGGCTTGAGAGGTGGGTTCTCCCTTAATTCAGGATTTATATATTCATTATTCACATAATACCCAATGCGGATAAACTCCTGACAAAGGTAGGTGCAAGTAATGAGTATTACTGTAACTCCCACAGCATCACTTTCAGGGATTAGATCAGGGTTGGGACTATTTGCCTACAGAAGACATGGAAAACACATCAATGACATTTGTAACTTGCTGTTCTTCCAAAGAATATTAAGCATAAATGAATTCTCCATTTTATTAACAGCAAGCTATACATCATCCAAAAAAACCCCAACAGTTTCTAGGTTGAAAGATTTAAATCCATTCCTAAATTGCCCAAATCAAAAATAGAATTCAACACATCTCACTGGATTTTGACACAAAGGCATCAAAATAGATCATTGATCTAATTTAGCACTGTCAATATTGCATCAGTTTCCTATGGTGTTAGATAGGAATCTTTCCCAGCCCTTATTCTGATATATCGGGAGTTGATCTCAGAACTTCTCTATACAGAGCATGTACTGAATTGTTTAGCTATGATTGAATGAATATGTAATTTAGGACACATTCATCTAGAACAGGGGTCCCCAACCCTGGCTGATCAGTGAAGCTGGAAAGGTTGGGGAACTCTGATCTAGAACATTACTATTAGAAATATTAAAAGAAATTAATTTTCAAGTATTTGTACATTTGTAGAATATTTTAATCCTACTTTTCTACTTAAAAAGCATTGCAAGTGATTAGACTTCTTTCTCCACTCATGCTGTGTCCCTGCTTTCTTTTTCCAAGTAAAAAAATTAGAGCTTACTTCAAACACAAACATATGTCTCCCAGCTGGAACAGGTCCTACTAGTACAGAATCAAGAATTTGATCATATTCCTCACTCTCTGCAGATCCCACATAGATGATCTTCCATTCCAAATCTGAAAAATAAAGAAAAAGGATATAATTGCAAGAGTATAAATGCTACAATATTAAATCACTGAAATATACTATCCTCCACCCTTGAAAAGTGAAAATATTGACATAAGTCACTGAATTAATATGTTTGGGGATATTATACATCTCTGCAAGAACAAGACTGATGTAGTTCTTACTGACTTCAGTAAGGCATTTGATAAGTAACTTACTTCTTGGTAAAACAGAAAATGTGGGATGGACAGCATCACCACCATATGGCTTCATAACTGGCTGACACTCAATGTGTAGTCTTCAATGAAACTACATTTACATGAAGGGAAGCATACAGTGGGGTACCCAAAGTTCTGTCTTAGGCCCGTACTCTTCATCTTCATAAATGAGTTAGATGAGATAGAAGGGGAACTCATCAAGTTTGCAGATGAAACCAAACTGGGAAAATAAGTAACCCTCTGCTCAAGCACTAGACCCTATACCATTCTAGACAAATGGTTGCCCATCTCTTCTTAAAAATCTCCAGTTTTGCAGTATCCACAATGTCTGAAAGAAAGCCATTCCACTTATTCATTGTTGCCACTATCAGGAAATTTCTCCTTAGTTCTAGGTTGGATCTCTCTTTGATAAGTTTCCATTCACTATTTGTCATGCCATCAGGTGCTTTGCTGAATACGTCCGCTCCCTCTTCTCTCTCAACAGTCCCTCAAATATTGGAACAGCTATCATGTCACCCCAGTCTTTCTCTTCATTTCATTAGACATACAGTTTCTGCAACCATTCTTTATATGTTTTCGCCTCCAGCGATAATCATCTTTGTTACCTTTCTCTGCACAAAAAAGTCTCAATATTGTGGTGACCAGAACTGGACACAGTATTCCAAGTGTGGTCTTATAAAAACAGTATATAGCAGTACTAATACTTTATGTAATATTCATAGAACAGTATTCCTACGTTGATGTAGCCTAGGACTGCATTGGCTTTTTTGGAGATACACCCCATGGCTAGTTCATACTTAACTGCTTATGCATTTGGACCCCTAGATTCTTCTCATGGTTACTGCTGAAAATGTACTTCATTGTCTTCTCTCTTTATGACCATTTTATTTGGATAAAATCTTTCTTCAATTTGTATGGCAGCTCATCTCAGCTAAGTGACTCGGGATACTTACAAAAGTGAAAACCATCAATAACTACAGATAGTCCTCAATTTACGACCACATTTGAGGCCAAAATTTCTGTTGCTAAGTGAGCAATTAATTGAGTCTTGTCCCATTTTATGACTTTTTCCCCACATCTGTTAACTGAATCACTGCAGTTGTTCAGGTAGTAACACGGTTAAGTGAATCTGGTTTCCCCATTGACTTGGCTTTTCAAAAGGTGATCACATGATCCTGGAACACTGCAATCGTCATAATTATGAGTCAGTTGTCAAGCATACAAATGTAAATCATGTGCCCATGTGGATGCTGCAATGGTTATAAATATGAAAATGGTCATTAGCCACTTTTTTCAATGCTGTTGTAACTTCGGTTATTAAGTGAACTGTTGTAAGTTGAGGACTACCTGTACTATGCATAAACTTCTATGACAGACTGTTGATGCAGCTATGACATTTGACTCAGATAGTGCAGGAACTCTAATTACAAGAATCCATATATAGGATTTTCCCATGTTTTTTAAACTCAACATGTTGGGAAAACACACCATCAGTTTTTACAATTGCATCACCAAAATCTGGTGGACTGATTGGATGTGACTTCAGAACTACGAAAACGTTTTCAAGGGCTCCATGCAGGCCTGGATTATAAATTGTTCACTCCCAGCTCTAGTCCTGTTTCTCTAGTTTTCATCAAAATTAATGCTCAATTACAGAAGACATATTCTGCCTCTGATTTAGATGGGTTTCTGAATGCACGTAGAATGTTTCACTTTTATCAGTTAAAGATATTGTTGGGTAATATGTGGATTAAAGATTTGGGGTGTCTAGCAATATAGCTCTTCGGCATCCATGAAGATAATGGTAGGACAGATCAGATTATGAAGGGAGTGAAGCCTACCTGTACTTTAATTTTAAATTACGGTATGTTTAATATGTTGGAGTAGTGGCCAGAGAAAAATGTGAAAAATAAACAAAATATAGTACTAGATTCTAAGATTTTTCTATTTATTTCCCTCATGCTTTCAATATTACAGTCATGTCAGGAGTGCTGAAGCACTCCCAGGTTGAAAGGATTAGACGGTAACATCACAGTTGCCCAGAGGACACCTTATTGGAGACTCCTTTCATGTGCCTGCTAAGCTGTCCACTGAAGAGGTACCCATCTATCTATTCATGGTCACCCAAACTGCTTTCAGGAGCTGTGCAGCAATTGGGTATCGAACGCCAGCCTACTAATTATCCTACCAGTGTCCTAACCACATGAGCCATCATGTTTCCCTTCAAGTTTGTTTACAAGTGAACTACATAGTATTAACTGATGCTGAACTACATGATATTAACTTTATAGTGATATATAAACAGAATCACATAAGAACATCAGCAATTCAAAACGGAATATTGTTTCTCACAGACCCTTTTTTGTGGCACTTCCTAGACTTCTTTACAAGAGGAAAGTCATATACTTGGTCATGCTACAGCAAAAGACTGATTCCCAATTGCTTCTTCCAAAGAAGTCTATAATTGGATAAAGTCCTGCTTTGTATTTGTATGTAAGTAAATCTGTAGTGTAAATTAGAGGGCATCTTCTTTTTGTGTGTGTGTGTGGCCAGGTTAAGAAAATAGCTTCTCCTCAAGATCATTCTGAATCACAGCACAAATGAAAATCCTATAAAATAATCAGTAGGAAATAGAAATCAAGAGGAACAAATTAAAATTTCTCAGTCCAAGATAGAGAATTAGACTGATAGAAAAAGAGACATCATGCTCCACATGTGTCTTTCCTGATTGTATCTCTTGTAACAGAGTGTAAATTTAGATTTTAAGGGCAGACAATCATCTTGATGTTACTAAGAAAACCACTATGTTAGTTTGTTAGTTCATTTTCCACTTGAAGCTAAATAGTTAAGTAGACTTGCCCCTTTAAGAATTGCATCTATGACAGGAGGAATAAAAGAAAAAGTAATAAATGCTAAACAGCAGTGAAATTAACTCATCCCAGAGTGTAATGTGCAAATGCATTTACTTGACAATTTAAAGTTGGGAGGGGCGTTGCCTTGCATGAAAGGGCTAATACAACTGTCAAAAATCATAGAACAGAATAGAGCATAAAGCTTTTAATGAGCTGATAGTAAAAGCTTTTGTAAGCTCTGTAAATGAGTCCAAGAGTAAACAGAATACTATTTCTGTCTGATAAAACGATCTGAAAGCTTTCTGCAGCGATAATAAGCCTCAAGCAACATTCAGCTGAAACCTGAAGGAATTCTTGATTATTACAGTACTCTGAAAGTCCATCTACCTTCCAAAAACCAAAACCTCCTTGGTTTGCCATGGCAGTACTGTAAACTTTTATCCCCAGCACGAATGTCTGTTAGGAGTCCTGTCAAGTCAATACCTTTCCTCTCCAAAATAAAGAAGACATTTTTTTTTGGTTACAGCATGAAGAACTTGCTATTAAACCTGGGGAGGCAGAAGCATTTAAAATTATTTTTGTGAAGAAATTGGGATAAAGTTATGAGACTACAATCGCGGTTCCAACAATTCCTCCCCACCCTACCTCCTCCCACCAACAGCAGGTATTTAGTTTTCATATTCTAAACCCACTTCTTTCCCAATAACTCAAGGTAGCACGCTCCGGTTTTTGGTTCCCCAAAGCCACTTTGTAAAAAGAGGCCGGACAGCTACGGAGTGAGAGTAATAGCCAAGGGCCATTTAGTAATTAATTATGTTGGCCGAACATCCTAGGACCAAATCTTCCCGCCGTTAACACATCTCTGTTCCTAGAAACGCGGCCCGTTGGAGGTAGAGACTTCGCGTGCCGCTCCTAATCCAATGCCCGATACTCACCGTGGGGCAACGCCTCTCCGCACTCGAACTGTACCTGGAAGCGGAGCGGCTGGTCAAACGGGCTCGGATTCTCCAGCAGCGAAACTCCCAAGACCGACACTCGCGCCATGACAGGCTGGCTGGTTTCTCGCTGTTCTGTCCCGCCCACTTCGGGCTCCTTTCCCAAACCCGCTCCGCGCGCCACTGGCTCAACGTCCCAGTTGTGCCACAGCCAATCCTCGCACTTCGCGCCTGAGCTAATCCGCCTACCTCCTCCCACAGGAGCCACGCCCACCTTCCCCGCCACCAATCGCCTTTCTCTTTCTGTCCCCGGCGGGAGCTCAGTCTAAAACAATCAGTCTTCGGCTCGGGTTTCCCGCTCTAGGCCCGGGCACAGCGGTAGGACGCTCCGTCTGTTTTGAACGCTCAAACGCTAGTAGCTAATTGGCGCTTTCAGTTATGTGGTAAGTGGCCAAACCAAAGAGGATGTGAGCCAGCTGACTCGAAACTTCGCCAAGCACACGGCCTTCCTTTGCTGTACTCTGCTGGTCTAGAAGGAAGAGTCCTAGGTGAAGGGACTCAAGCGTTCATATGCAGCTTTTGGGGCAAGGCTTCCTACCGGCCTTGTGGAGTATGGAGGGTGGGTATTAGTTTGTGGGCAAAAGCCAGGGGAATCAGTGAAAGCAAACGGACAAGTACAAAAGAACACCACGCACTCCATTAGATTCCCCCCCCCCCGCATAATAAATATCTTAGTATTTATTCTCTTCCACAGGATCTAGTTTTACGGCCATGAACTAAACTAAAGTTTATCCCAAAGGTGCTTTTTCAAGAGGCTACTGGACTTTCTTGTTTTTCTTTCAAGACGTTTCACTTCTCATCCAAGAAGCTTCTTCAATTTTGACTGGATGGTGGGGAATGGAAAGGTTCATATTCCTTACAGAATAGCTGGTAATTTGCATTCTTTTTATAGAGTCATTGAGGCCACCTGGAGGTTTATCTGTGTCCTCAGGGTCACCTGAGTGGTGCAAATTGGTGTGGAGCCTTCTTGGAACTGTTGAAAGGACATTGGAGATAGATGATGTCATATCCCTCGCCCTATGTTGAGAGAGGGTTGTTCAATTTTGACATAGATCCTTCAGTTCCCCACCATTCAGACAGAGCTGAAGAAGCTTCTTGGATGAGAAGCAAAACGTTTTCAAAGAAAAACTAGAAAGTCAAGTTGCCTCTTGAAAAAGCACCTTTGGGACAACCATGACCTGGATGATTGAAAATCTCCGTAGACAAACTAAATTTTAGTTCATTGAAAACCCCAGCAGGAACTGTAGCACAGATAATGAATCAATTGGCTTAAAACTAAAAAGATGGGCTAATACTGTTTTATTTAACAGTGGGGATGCCAAAAAGATCGGGTGAATCAAATTTGGTTTCTAAACACAACATTGGAAGTAACAATTTTTTTTTCTATTTGCTTCTGTTGGATCAGAGTGGGTAGTTTGAGGAATAAAAAGTACAGCTGAACAGCTAAAGGGTGTAATGTTGCTGTGGATACTCCTTTGCTGTTATCTTATTTGAAGATGAAATGCATATTTAAAAGAAGATTAAAGTGAATGCTAGAGATGGTGATGGGAAGAGCATTTATCCATTTTGTAAGGATTTTGGGATGTCATAAACCAAGCCAGTAAGACTAGCCCTGTTGGGCACAGTGCCTTAAGGAGGAATTTCTTCAGAACTGAGAAGGATGTAAATGGGATTGTGTGACTTTAATAAACTAGAAGAAGCAATTGATCACGACATGGATTATTTGTGTTACACAAATGACAAAGGTCATTTGTCGCAGACACTGACTTTGGTGTCCATGTTCTTAGTGACAGAGCAACTGGCTATCTAGGATACTTAGAGACAAAGAACTGGGAAAGCTGAAGTGCTGAAAGACAGTCCGTCACATTTCTATCCAATCAGCCTTCTAAGTGAGCGGTCCTTGGTGCTCTTTGAGCTTGCTTGTTTTCTTGCAGAGGTTTCATTACCCAAACTAGGTAACTTCATCAGTGCTAGTCAAACATTGATGATGTTAGTAGCACTGATGATGTTACCTACTTTGGGTAATGAAACCTCTGCAAGAAAACAAGCAAGCTCAAAGAGCACCAAGGACCCCTCATTTCAACCCTGAGCTACAAATATTCTCCTTTATTGGAGCTATCTAAGTATCTCAGTAAACTATATCAGGTATTTTAGCAAACTGAACAGTCTTGCATAGGGTTTTGTCTGTGAAGCAATCTAGTTCAATTCAGGACGTACTGTGTTAGGCCTAGTGCTGCATTATGGAGTACATTTAGTGCTATGCTATGGAGCAGAAACATATTCTTAACATCCAAAAGATATACTGTATGTCCTTTATTTGACCTGAAAGCTTTTGATTCAATTCCTAGAGACAGCCTCTGGGCACAACTGATCTCCTCGTTTACTGATAGAAAGTTTGGCTTCTGATCATGAAATATAATGAAAACATTTTAATGCAAATTAGCTGGGCACCAGTCACCTCTCAAAAGGGATTAAAGCAAAGCTATACACTTTCCCCATTTATTCAATTTTATATCTGTTCTATGATCTGAAAAAGTGAATTCCAACTTCCTAATTTGGCTAATAAAACTATTTTAGTCCTCCAATACTGTATATGGATGCTGGGACTATTTTCTCTGCAACAAGCCACCAAGCTCTAGCTTTATATTGTAGAGAGGGAAAAATGTTAATTACTCCAAAACAAAGGTAATGGGTTTAACCAAAAGCCAGGCTAGTCATACCTGCTGCTGGGAAATAAATAAAATTTATATGGAATAAGCTAAGATCTTCAAATACCTGAGAATTATTTTTTTAATCTCTTGCTTCCTCGAGGGAACACACAAATCTGTTACTGGCTAGCCCCACAAGGTTGCTAATTTATTTTAAGTTTTGTTGGCTGCAGAGGTAGTAATTATGCCTTTACCACTATAAAGCATCTATAAAACTAACATAATGAACTTCCTGCTTTATGTGTCACAAATGTGTGCTTTCAAAGATTTCAGTTTTGCAAAACTACAAGATGTTAAGAACTATACTTCCAGCTCCTTGGTGTGCTTTGTTGTGCTTGTAATAGGGCCTCATGTGGCCATATGAGGCACTTAACATTTCGGTGAAAACCTATTTATTTTCTGGGATTTTTTGTTGCTTTAACTTTTGGGTAGTTAATAGTCAGCTAGAAAGAAAGGAATACTATCAGATGTATGGACTATCAACATTGTATCTGGTTTAACAGAGTGAAATAAATCCATCTGGATTTGAAATAATGTTTCTTGGAATCCAATCTTGAAAATGATTGGAGTTCCATTCCACTCCACTCATACTAGCTAACTAACGTCTTGAGTTTGCAACGTTGAAAAGCTTTCTTCCAGGTGGGTTTAATACCGGGCATCAATTATATCAGAAAGGAGATATATTAATATTCCCCAAATCCTTAAATACCGTTTTTCTACACCATGGAAATCTTTTAAAAATGTATTTGTGATTTTTTGTTTTTACTGTTTCATGTTTTACATGTATGCGCATAACTGCATATCCTTCTTTTTGGATATTTTTATTTTATGATTTTATTTATTAATTGAATTTCACACCTTTTGTGCAAGCAAAACATGCTATATCTGGTCCAGGAATGGAGGAAGAAAAAAGTGAAATTTTAGCTCTAACCCTACCTTTTGTCCTTAAGTTACTGATGTTCCTCTATGATCATGTGACTGGGAATTGTTTATAGATGGATCAGCCTTCATTAGTCAGGATAGCCATAGATGCTTTTCCTATTCTGTTGTTACTACGGTAATACCTTCATACTAGACTCCTATGCTATCACTTCTACTGTTTCTGTTTAGGTTGCAGAACTTGAACAATTCTGACTTGCACTTGTACACTGACAGTGGGCTTTTCAGTGGTTGGCTGTTTTGACTCTTAGGTATGTTTTTTAAATATTTGTCATGCAACTGACCAGTTTTGGAAAGAAAGGGGGTTCCTTAGTTTGTCTGGACACTGCATTGCTAATGCATTTACTATTTTCTTATAATCGGAAGCATATTTTTTTTGCCTGTTATCATTTCTGTTTCCTATTACTGAACAAGGATATTCTTCTTTAGCACAAAGCATTAATTTAGATGATTTTGCAGTAAAAACTGCTGCTCTTTTTGTTTTTTTATTTTCTTCTTTCCACTTTTCTACTATTGAACTTTAGGCTTTTTCTTCTCTGATCTGCCCTTTGTCAGGAATAATTTAGTCTACTTCTTTTACCTTACCTTCGTTCTTGAACCTGTATTTACTATCTAGAAACAATTGTTGGCTTCCCTCTCTGATAGCATTTGGTAGGCTCCCAATGGACAGCCAATTATGGCTAAAGTTATTTATCAGCTTGTCTACTCCCATGGTCATGTAGGCAAAGAGGGACAAAGAGCGGGCTTGTACTACAATTTTTGAAATTTTGTTGTGTCCCTGATCCAACTCCGCAATTGTGGGTATATGCGAAATGTAATCCACATCCAGCCTTAACAACTTTCAGATGTATAAACCATTCCAGAATTTACAAATTTATTTCATGGACTTGTCACATTGCAAAGGATATTACCTGTACTATTTAATGACTGTAATATGTACATTTTCAAAATGCCCTGAAGCCTTTCTTACCTCTAAGATTAATATAACAGCATTAGCAAATTATTTACTAAAAAGGTTGTTCCAATATATGATAGTCATTCCACATAATTAAGAGTGACTGTGGTCCACATTTTATGGGCTAATTTTTTCAATACATATCTAAGGCTTTGAATACTGAACAGCTCTATACCCCTCACTGTCCAAAATCTAGTGAGAATGATTTAATGGATGGTTGAAAACACTTCTAGTCAAATTCCATGTTGAATTGGAGGTAATCTGAGTAGATGGCTGACTACATGCCATTCTATATCCATATAGTCACCATAATCAGAAATCCAATTTGACCTTTTTAAGATCTCGTTTGAGATACCTCTGCTAATAAATGGACCCATCCTGTTGCTTATACCTCTGTGCTTTGAGGTGGTGGATTGTTAAGAAACTAAACTGCAGACCTTTTTTCAGCCTTCTAGAAGTGCAGAGAAGCCCAGTTGGTACTGTTCAATAATCATTCAGTCTGAGAATTAGATCCTCAACAGACACCAGGATAAGACCTGTCTGGAATCAAGTTGGGAAGGTCCATGTCATGCCCTGTTTACCACTGAGACTGCAATAAAAGTGCAAATGAAAAAAGCCTGGTAATATGGCACCCAGGTGACGAAGACAACAGTGCCAGTAGAAGATGAGCACCACAATTTTGATACCAGTAGTTCAACTCCAGAAGAAGTGACCCAAGCACTAGGGGAAAAGAAAAGCAAGCATGGATCAGAGAACCAAGTGAAAAATGCAGCATTATATATAGATTTTTCTGTCCACACACACTTAGTTAAAATAAAGTTTCTAAGTAATGCACAATTATTATCTGTACTAATCTTATATATCATAGACTATTTACTGTGTATTGCTATTTTAAGTGTATTGTTCATTGCATTAATATAATATACTACCAATATTGTATGTCATGGTTCCAGGACTGACTAAGATCTGGTCCCACTGGGCATTTTGCCTACAGATTCATGAATGTAGCCCCTTCCTTCATCAATACTGATATCTCTTCAGGTCTTTGCTCAATCAGCACTGATACCTCTTTGGCCAACATGGTGCCAAGAAATGGGAAATCACCCCAGCTTATGGAATCTTATGCTCCTTCTGAATAAATGGCAAACTGCCGATACTTCAGGTTAAATTAGTATCTTATTATTGAAACTACTGAACAATAAAAGTTTCAGTTGTGTGGGCTCAATGGCTGAGGATTTAAACCATGCATTGAATTCCTTCCATTGCTTGAAGCAACTTTGGCATCTGGCTATGTGCTTCATTTTTTCTTGCTCCTGACTCTTGTTTTGCTCTCGATCTTAATCTGATTAAGTCTCTGGTTTTCCCCTCAATACTTTCAAGATAGTACATGTTTTTGGATTATAAACTGTCTGATCTAGCTTTATGTCTCCTCCTTTGCCTACCAGTAAGTTGTCATATACACACACACACTGTTCATTCTCCTTTTCTGACTCTGTTATGTTTTTGTTTGCTTCTGCTTTCCTTTATATGTGCTCCCTCATGCCTCTGCCTTGCCCTCTTGCCATGCTTCTTCAGCCTCCCAACCAAGGGTTACCTTTAATTCCTATATTACCCCGCAGTAAAGTCTTATTTGCTCTTTTAAAAACCAAAGAACCTCCTTGGTATTTCCCTTAAATGCTATTAGTCTGTGTCAACATTCCCATCCCCTTGGAAATGCTCCCAATTGTTCCCCCCCCCCACTTCACATATGTACTGGGTTTTCTCCCCCAACTTACCTTTGTAGTAAACAAAATCAACTTGCTAGCACCATCCAGTGCCAAGTAATTCTGTGGGTCATGATCCCCTTTGTAATTAAATCACTAAGGTCATGGCATCCAGTCCCATCACTTCCTGGCAAATAGGAGGAGAAATGGAAGCAGTGACAGATTTTATTTTCTTGGACTCCAAGATCACTGCAGCCATGAAATTAAAAGCCACTTGCTCTTGGGAGGAAAGCGATGACAAACCTAGCAGTATAGTAAAAAGCAAAGATACCACCTTGCTGACAAAAGTCTGTATATCAAAGCTATGTTTTTTCCCAGTAGTAATTTATGGCTGTGAGAGTTGGACCAATAAGGAAGTCTGAGTGCTGAAGAATTGATGTTTTCGAATTGTGGTGCTGGAGAAGACTCTAGAGAGTCCCTTGGGTTACAAGGAGGCCAAATCAGTCAATCCTAAAGGAAATCAAGCCTGACTGTTCTTTGGAATAACAGATTCTGAAGCTGATGCTCAAATTGTTTGGCCACTTAATAAGAAGAGGGGACTCATTGGAAAAGACACTGATGTTGGGAAAGATTGAGGACAAAAGGAGAAGGGGATGATTGAGGATGAGATGGTTAGATAGTGTCATTGGCGCAATGAGCATAAATTGGGACAAACTCCGGGAGATAGTGGAGGACAGGAAGGCCTGGTGTGCTATGATCCATAGAGTCACAAAGAATTGGGCATGACATAGCAACTGAACAAGAACATGAAAGTCATTTAACTAGAAATGTATGTACATCTTCCTGATGCCTTATTTAATCCATCGTTCATAAATGTGATCAAAGTTATAGCAAAGTAAATCTTTCCCATTAGTCACTGAATTTTTGGATGATGCAATGCCACTAAACAGAAGGAATACTTCTATTGGGGTTTGCAGGCACATCTCTTGCACCTTTGGGAGCATCCTGGATTTGTGAATTTTGGCCTGAATCATTTTTACTTTCATTTGGCTTGGTACTTATATTTTGGGAAACTATAATATGGGGTGTGTGCATTACCAGTCTTTAGAAGAGATGATTGCCTCGTATTGTTCTACATTCCATTTCAGATCATTTCAAATCCATTTTTAGAAGAGGCCAGCCCATATTGGTTTGCCTTTAGAGTGTTATTCCCTTGGATGGAAGTACAGGAATTAGAATATGCTATTCAGAACATGTTTAAAGAATTTGAGCTCTTTGCCAGTACCACCATGAATATTACTTTGGCTTTACAAGATGAAATTAATTCAGTAGCTCAAGAGGTTCTTCAGAATAGATTAGCCTTGGACCATATCCTAGCAGCTCAAAGTAGAGTTTTTGTTTACTTAAATGGAACATGCTGTGCCTACCACAATTATTCAGGCATCATTGAAACAGATGGATTTATTCTAGCTAATAGTCCTCACTAACTTTTCATGGCTATTCCTGATATCAGCTCTACCATCTCTTAATTGGTTTGGCAACTGATAGTTGCTTCAATAACTTTTTGTTTGTGGAATTATTTTGCTCTTCTGTTGTCTACCATGTTGTTGCTCATTGTGGACCCCCTTTCTTCCATCACTCGTGCTATCACTTTTAGAGGTTAGATTGGTCTAAATATGAACCAAAACCAAAAGGATGGCTCTTAAGAAAGGATTTCCTAGAAAAAAAAGGGGAATTGCAAGGGATGAAAAGAACCATATGCCTGGCAGCTATTATGGATAACTGTGTATTTTGTCTAACTTCTTCACAAGGGAGGTACAAGGGTACTCCCTCATTCTAGGAGAAAATATGTTCTGGGCAGGATGCAAGAAAATGGCAGCTTAGGTTTGGCAAAATGCAGCTTATATGATCAAGCAGGTCAGCATGCGTTATAAGTTGCATTTTGATTGGTTACAGATCAAAATAAAGATGGTGTCCCTTTCTTTATTCAGGACCTTCCTTTCATGAAGGGAATATTTTCTTAGCACATTTCCCTGTGCTAAGAAAAGAAAAGTTACCGTATCTCATTTGGTCTAGTCTCTAGTTCATTGGCTCTTAAGGTCAGACAGATCCAATCTAGCTCCCCATTCCTGCTCAGGGCTAGGAGCAATCCTATAATGCCTGAGGTTAAGAAACTAGCCAAATAAATAAGGCAACACTTAGTAACAATCTTAAGGCTATGATGTGGGTAATTTGCTTTTTTTTTTAATCCATCAATCCTCAGCTTTCCATTTTACTTCCAGGAAAGATAACTTATTCTCTATAGGTGCTTGCATACACAGGAGCCCAGGTTCATTTTCCTGAAAAACATTTCCTGTAGATTATACTTTTCCCAGCATGCATAAACTTTGGGTTTGAAGAATGCTGTATCTCCTGCTTCAGGTGGAGGCACTCTCTACTTCCACTTAAGAAGTCAGAGAATTTGGAGAGCTAAAATCATGTTGACTGTTACTTGTGAGATTTGTTTTCAAAAAGATGTTACAGTAGTATTCAGGTTGTTCAAATTTCTATATTCCAAATTCTGAGTGCAGAGAAAGTGGATGTCTCATTGCAGTGAATAGCTTTACTAACAGCAGCATGGCTTAACCCAACCGGTCTCCCCACAATTGTATAACACAACAAATCCTAAATTAATTAACAAATGGATTTTGCACAGCATGCTAGACTTAAGTATAGTTGTCCTTTGTGTTAAAAAAAGTGCGTAATTGATTTACTCTGCTTATCAGTTATCTCCTATAGAAATGTATCCAGTTTATTGCTTTAAATATACTCTGATTTGGAATATCATTAGGATTGATTTAAAGAGAGGTCTGTAAAGTAAGCATACTAAAAGCATGGGCCTTGGCATGTTTAATACGTCATTTATAGCATATTCAGCATTAGCATATGCTCAGACTACATTGTCCTTGGTATGTTAAAATTGCAAATATGGGGATTTTTATCTTATTTTAAAGGAACTATGCAACAGTTGCTAAATTCTACATGGATTTCCATAAGCTTTACTTCAAACTTGAAATTTGTCCTAAGAAAAACAACAGTTCTGTTTCAGAAATCACTGTACCATGATATGATTCGAGATTCTTTTTTTCTCATGGCAATTTATAGTTTAGGTCTTTAAGATCAGTGTTTGGGTAATCCATTAGGAAACTCTCATCCCTTCTACGCTGTTGTGTTTTTGCATGTGTACATGTAGTATGATCAACTAAACCTTGTTTTGCTGAGCCATCTAGGAGCAGGACAATTTATAAATGAAAGACTGAGGGGCACATGGGGATCAGAGGTGGGTTCTGAATCTTCTTACTGCCGGTTCGCTCAGGGTTGCGCCTCGAGCACGTGCCCAAAGTGCACGAGCGAGGGCACCCATGGCAGTCAAAAAATAGCTTCTGCGCATCTGCAGAATCAAAAATTAGTTTCTGTGCATGCGGAGAAGCAAAATCCAAGATGGCGGCACCCACGGAGCCACCAACAGAACCGGCTCCGTGACGTCATCGCAGAGTTACTCCCTACTCTATAGAACCGGTAGGAACCCACCTCTGATGGGGAGGCTCTGAGGAACGATGGACTAACTCTCCCAAGACTTCGACCATTTAACAACAGGCGCTGAGGTGGCGCAGTGGTTAGAGTGCAGCACTGCAGGCTACTTCAGCTGCACTTCAGCAGTTCAAATCCCACCAGGCTCAAGGTTGACTCAGTCTTCCATCCTTCCGACATGGGTAAAATGAGGACCCAGATTATTGGGGACAATAGGCTGATTCTGTAAAACTGTGGGCTGGAAAGTGGTATATAAGTCCATATGTTGTTGCTGTTGCTAATAAGTGATTGCCGGTTGATTGGGGGAGGAATGGACACTGTTATAATGCCAGTGCGAAGGGCAAGCAGAAGCATTTAGCTCTTCCACCTGCACAGCTCTGCTTGCCTGGAGTGGAGGCAGGAGGGGCCTTGCTGTGCCTGATGGATCATAGACAAATCTTGGCCCAGGACAGTGGTGGACACAGAGACTTGGACGTAGAAGCTGAGCCAGCAGCTGCCCATCCCTGGTTCTTTGGCTACTGGAGCAAGGAAGTTCAGGTTGGGAGACAAGGCCAAGAGACAGAAGCCACTTACTCTGGTCTCTCCAGGAGCTTCTGAGTTTGCCAAAGAAAGAAGGGGAAAAAAAAACTGGGGTGGGATTTAACTGACGAAGCCTCTGGAGATCCCTTCCCTTCGCCCGCTGTGTCTTCTCCGTTGCCCTGGGTGGCTGTCCTCGGGTGCGATGCTCGTCTTCATGCCAAATTCACAGATATTTTAACCTTCTCTCTCCAGTACGAAAAATACCTTCCTAATCCCTCCTTTTTAAATGCTCCTGATAAAAGATGTGAAATGTCTTCGTGCAACACGGTGGCTTGGCGGTAAGCGTATTAAGCCTTGTGGATGGTTTTCCTTACAAGATTTAAATTTACTTAGGGGAGGGGGGGAAAGAAAAACAAACAAACAAACATTGGTAGGATTGTGGCAATAAAAACCAGGGTTTGCAATATATTTAAAACAGAGGTGGGAAAAGAAGCGTTTGTAACTGTAGGGATCGACCGATCTGTTAAAAACGGTTGCTTCATTTTATAATGTTCAAGGGATAATTTTTTTTGGCACATGTCCAGCTTCCTGTTTCAATTGACAGTTCTGTCCTTGGAGGCTGTTTCAAATAGACCCCAAATATCCCAGCTGTAGCTGGGCTCACACCTCTGACCTGCACAGATCTAGGGAACCACTAGATGGGGACATTGTGCTGGAATGTCTGTATCCGGTTGCCTTCATCCACCCTTTGGCCAGCAGGTGGCAGCACCAGATCGGATGGGCTTGAAAGCAAGCCTCACCCCAGCCCCCCCCATCTGATATAAGGGACCCCTCTGCCTGCTTTTATCCCAATTTCCTGGGGAAATTCCCTTCCCCACACTTAAGAAAGAGATCTGGAGCGATTCCTTGCCCTGCCGGTATGTTGTATAGCCAGCCACCCTGCGCAATGCCCCCTGCAGCTGATAGCTTTCTGGCTGTGGCCTCAGCAGCTGGCCGGGGTAGGAAAGGGGCAGGGGTAGGCTTCAAATTTTTTAGCAAGGGGTACTCTGCCCGGTTGCTGGATGGGTGTGGCCATGGTGGGCGTGGACTAGTTGGCCTCCTGCACTACAGCAGGGGGGGGCGTTTTTGCCCTTCCAGAGGCTTTCCTCGAGCCTCCGGGAAGGTGAAAACGGCCTCCCCAGGCTCTAGAGGCCCTCAAGAGGCCCTTCCTGAACTTCCTATAGGCCCAGTTTTTCGCCCTCCCCAAGCCTCTGCGCGTGCCTTGCACTTTCCTGCATCCAAAACGGGCCGCGTGGGAATTCCTGGGACGGGTGGGGTGGGCGGGGCCAGCCAGGAGTGACATTTGGAGGTTCTCTGGACTGCATAGAATTTTAGCTAGAGGTTCCCTTGAACCCCTGCAAACCCCCAGCAGCCCAACCCTGGAAGGGTCCCTAGGAATTTTTTTCCCCCTCCCCAGATCATCCCTGCATCCTTCCTCGGGGATTTCGGCTCAGAGGTGGGGAATGCAGCCTCAGCAGAGGTGCAGGGCCTCCGGTTGGTTCCAGGGGGGGCTCGTGAAGAGAGAGAGGGGCCTCTTTCTAGCAGCTGTTCCGGGGGCTTTGCAACCACTGACTTCCATCTTGGGTTCTTTCTGAGCCCGGCCGGAAGGGCTGCCTCTTTCCTGGAGGGTCTTTAGCTGCTCCTTCGTCCCGTCTCCACCTCGCCTGCAGTTGCTGTTTCTCATGGCAAAAGAGACGGAGGGCAGGTCGCTTCCTTGCTACCCTCAAAAGCTGAATCAATCAATTCCAAAGCAGTCGGAATGCACTGTAATGCCAAAAAAAAAAAAAAAAAAAGAGAAAGAAAAAAATTTTAGATGAATATGAAAA
>JANHFT010008040.1:6707-17809 GCA_032467955.1 Pseudoxenodon macrops | reverse complement strand
GAGGTGTTATATGGGAGCATCGAGTTGCTCCCGCACTTACCCGCGCGGCCACATTCATTAACAACATTATCAGCATCATTACCAAACTAGGTAACATCATCAGTGCTGGAAGGGAGTAGGGTTTGCTCTCATTTTTATATACCAGTGGCTTGCTTACTTCTTGATTGTTGGTCTAATGTCACCATACTACAAAAAGGATATTGAGACTTTGGGAAAAGTAAAGATGATCAAAGGCGTGGAGACTAAACCATATGGAGAATGGCTGTAGGATTTGGGTTTGGCTAGTCTAAAGAAAAGAAGAATTAGGGGCAACAAGATAGCAGTATTCCAGTATTTGAGGGGCTGCCATAAAGAAGAGGGGATCAAATTATTCTACAAAGCACCAGAGGGCAGGGCAGAAATAATGGTTGGAAACTGATCAAAGAGAGAAGCAACCTGGAATTAAGGAGAAACTTCCTGACAATGAGGGCAATTAACCAGTGGAACAGCTTGCCTTCAGAAATTGTGGGTGCTCCATTACCGGAGGTTTCAAAGAAGAGACTAGACAGTCACTTATCTGAAATGGCATAGGTTCTCCTGCTTGAACAGGGGCTAGACTAGAAGACCTCCAAGGTCCCTTCCAGCTTCTATTCTATTCTATTCTATTCTATTCTATCCTGTCTTGTCCTGTTCTATCCTGTCCTGTCCTGTCCTGTCCTATCCTATCCTATCCTATCCTATCCTATCCTAATGTTAATCTCTGCTCAACTATGTATTGGTTGCTGATGAGGATGTGTTTTGGTCTTTTTACTTCCTTTTGGGCTTTTTGACAATGAAGGAATCACCAAAAACATTCTCACATCTCGCAAGCCTAACTAATATGTAAAAATGAGAACAAACCCCCCTCTCCTTTCTAGCAGTGATGATGTTACCTAGTTTGGCTAATGAAACACCTGCAAAAAAGCAAGAAAGCTCAGAGAGCACCAAGGACCTCACAGTTCAACCCTGAGCTACTAATATTCTCTTCTAACAGGCATACTATTTTTACTTTAGAATTATGCAATGGCTTTTCTATGAATACTGATTGGCCCAAGCAGAGTTAATGCATGTAGAATAAGAACTACATTTCTCATATTCCAGGATCAATTTGATGTCTAAGACAAAGGAAATTAGCTTTTGATACAGCTGCAGTGCCTAAACAAGACCTGTGTGGTTTACCCCATGTCCTACAAATCAAGCTACTGCATTTGTGAGGTTCCATTTCAGTTTTCCACAAATGCATTGAAGACACTTCCTAGTGCAGGAAGAGATATTAATGCAGCAGCTCCCATGTACCCAGCAATATTGCTACAAATACCATCACAAAGTACTATTTAAATATACACTTCCTGTCAATATACATATTTAAATGCATTTATTAACGTATATTGTATTTGCCAAGAACTTTCTGGAAGTGTTCCAGGAACTGCAAACAGATTAGATAGCTGAGTTCTAATCCAGCTATTTGTTTGAAGAGGTTTTATATTTTATATAGGAATTAATGAAGCTTGGTGTGGCTTCTCCCCCCCTCAAGTTATTGGCTGAGTATAGTTTTTCCGAATATTGCCTTGTAAAATGGATGGCTACAACAAGCTTGAGAAACTCAGGCTGAGCATCTGACACCTTGTCAGTGTATGGGAGTTCATGAATTGGAATAAACATGGTAACAGGTCAGCCAATGGGGAATGTTTGGTGACACAGACAGCTCAGAGCCTGGACATGGCTTAGCTTGACTGATTTGTATGTAAGAGTTGCTTTGTCCTTGAAATATACTAGCCTCGGTTTTATTGCTTCTGTGTTTCTGTGCATCTGTGCTTCTGGTTCTGGCTTCTGTTGCATGGGTATTGTTTACATGCATCATGCTTTACATTATTGTATATAAAGAAGTTTTTTTTATATAAATGAATCCTGCTGAATTATTTACTTGTGTGCTGGTTGAATTTCTGCAAATTCTAACATACCTCATTATGGAAATTTAGCAGACTCTGGAAAAGAACACAATCGTTCTACAGCTTTCTTTGAATGTCCACTTGGTTTTTGTTAGAGCTAGAATAAAAGTGAGAAGTAAAAGATGCGGAACTTTGTTTCAGGGTGAAAGGGAATAAGGTTAACATGACAACAGGGTGAAGACATGGTTCTGCCAATGGGTCTAAGGACCCCACAATGATAGGATCAGAGGTGGGTTCCTACTGGTTCTATCCAGTTCTATAGAGTAGGTAGTAACTCCGTGGTGATGTCATGGAGCCGGTTCTGTCGGTGGCTCCATGTGGGCCACCATCTTGGATTTTGCTTCTCCACATGTGCATAAGCAATTTTTTGACTGCCGTGTGTGTGCTTGCTTGCGTGCTTTGCATGCGCGGTCGAGGCGCGATCCTGAGTCAACTGGCAGTAAGAAGGTTCAGAACCCACCTCTTGATAGGATGTTCAAGTGGTTTCTTTGATTATTGTTACCAGGGGGAATTGGAGTGTTGTTGCTTTTTGTATTGAGTTTTACCCTTGAAAGCCACTTGGAATCACCAAGAGTGAGTTGTGTGGCCATGTAAATTTTCTTAAACAAATAATGTTTTATTTATTATTATTGATTGTTTTTTAAAAAAACATTTATTTTAAGCATGGCAATACCCTTACAAAGTGATCTACAGATCACTACAATTAGAATAATTGTAAGGTAGAATAACTGCATTAGCAGCAATATCGCCTTTTTCTTTCTCTGATTCCCTTCTTATTCATTAACTGTTTAAAGATCAGAAATTTCTAGTGCTAATTTCTATCTTGTTTACCAAACCAGTAAGAAAAAAGATCAGGAATTGACTCAAGATTCCAAAATATTATTCTGTACTTTAAAAGAGAGAGAGAAATTCTTTTTCTCAACTTAATCACCAAAGCAATCATCATTCCATAAAAGATGGACCAAGAAAAAGGCATTTGACCAAGTTGAGTGGGATTCTCTTACATGCCAAATAAACAGGGAACCAGCAGTCTAAGGGTGGCCTTTGCTCTTCATATTTTTGCTCTCCAGTCTCTTGGCGTCCAAGAGGGCTTGCATCTTGCCATGAAATGCTGAGTTTGGAAATCTGTCTAGATTAGTCTCAAACAAGGACTAACTCATCCATGACCTTTCAGAAACACGATAGGAGCTTAATTAAAAACAAAGCCGAATAGATAGTTAATTCAGATGAGACCACCAGCTCCCCTGTGTTGAAAGAAATGAAGATATGTCAGCAATTCAAGTTTGCTGCTGATAATTCTATTATATAACGACCATTGAGTTGAAAAGAAGGCACCTTTTTATAGCCCTTCTTATTATCAGAGCTCAGCTGCTAGACAGAGCACTGTTTATTGTTAAAGTCCTACAGGCAAATAAAATCAGGTTAACGGGGCAGCTGCAACACTCCCAAGGACAGGGAATGAACATTCAATGAAATTTCATTAAAACAATTCCTATGCAATAAAGGCACATTTGAGTTTATAGACATGATACAGTGGGGAAATTTTGACCCCCTACATATAACAGAAGAAATAAACTTTTCCTAATTATGCTAGGACTTTTTAAAATTTATTTAGATGTAGACGGTTCACACTACTAACATCTGCCACTTATGAGAACACTCAATAAGCATGTTAACAAAACACACATGCACATGGTTAATTAAAGACCTAGTGACCAGGGGTGGATTGTGGATATTTTTGAGGCTGGTTCACTCAGGATCGCGCTGTGTGTGCACATGCACACAGCAATCAAAAACTAGCTTCTGCACATGCATAGAAGAAAAAAATAGCTTCTGCGCATATGCAGAAGCAAAATCCAAGATGGCGGTGCCCACGGAGACACCGACGGAACTGGCTCCATGACGTCATCGCTGAGTTACTAACGGTTCTATAGAACCAGATAGAACCGGTAGGAACCCACCTCTGCTAGTGACTGTGTATCAGACCTGCCCCAAATCTAACTCTGGGAAAGTTGATGCCATTTAGTTGAAGTAATAGGTACTTTTACTAGAGTAGAATGGTTGTAAGTAAGGCAGGATCTGAAGAATTCCCGTGCAAAGCACCAGATTTTTTCCTTCCCTCCTGGTCCACCCCCCACACTTGAGCAAGTCACCAGTGTCCAATAACAAGGTGTTTGGATGATTTGGGAACCGTTTGATGGTAGGCAGTCCATCCACTCATTCTCAGGCTGAGAGAGAGAATAGACATTGCCGGTTTGCAAAAATAAAGAAATGGAACAATACTGTAATATTTGCAGATCCCGCTGAACTGTGCTTCCCCCTTCCTCATTTTGTCTTTGTGTGAAGTAGGGAGGGACTTGACTGAGATGTTATCTTGTGGTGTTTTTTTTGTTTTTGGCCTGGGTTCAGCTCTTCTTATCCACCCTTTGTCTTGTTAGTAGTTCTCTCTCCTGTCCTGCAAGGCCATTCCCTCTTCCCTCTACACGTACTGCTCTGTTTGCAGTTTCTAAAAGTATGGTTGACTTAAACAATTTCCCTGTTAGTGTTTATACCATCTGGCCAGGATGAAGCAGCACTGGAGTCTTCCCTGATTCCCTCTCCTTCTATCCTCTTTTCCCACCACCTTTACTCCCCCTCTAAGCCAGCTAGTTAAGATTCTACTCTCAAAGGATTCCCAACCCCCATCTGCAACCTGCAAGCAGTTGTTTGAGGAGCAGGGAGAATATATCGAGTATGGTATACGGGGAAGAGTGGGGAGGGGGAGAACCAGCCCGGTGCGTTTGACATCCCATAAATCACAATTTATTCATGCCTTTCTTTTTATACTAGTTTGGAAAAAAAGAAAAAAGAAAGTGCACCCTCTCTGGAAGCAAACGAGCTTGGCTTCGCGGCTGTCAGTGCTATTGCATTGTTCAAGGAGATTTAGAAAAATTACCCCAAGACCTGCTTCCCTTCATATCAGTAATTGTGAATTGGAGGTATGGGCTTTTGCAAGAGGGCAGCCTTTATGTCATGTTGCTGGAACACTGCCAGTAAAAAAGGAATCTTTCTTTCTTTTTTTGAAAAAGAAAAAATTCCCCTATCTTTTCACTCATCCTGTTGGTCTTTAACAAGAGCCCGAAGCGGAATAAGGTTGAACTATTTTGGACGTGGTTTGGACATGCCAGCAGAAAAGCTGTAGTGGCTTCCATCTTCTTCTCAAGTCTTGAGTCTTCGACCTCCATTGGAGACTCTTTCTTGCACTGTTGGCTTCTCTCCACTTGTATCTCCTATCCATTAGAGATGAAGTGTTTAAAAATATTCCCAGAATTTCCAGTTCAAACTACTGGAAGAACGATGAGGGTCATATAATAGAGAACAGCTTATTGGAAGTGAAAGTATATATTGTTGGACATGCTGTATCAATAAGGACGGACGGATGGGTGTTAGATGTGGGAAGATTGCTCGAATAGATGTCATCTTTGTTACACTGCTTCTAAGGGAAGATAACATCTGCAGCTCAGAGTTGAACTATGGACTTACAAAATTGGCGCTCTGTAAGCTTGGTTGTTTGCTTGCAAACGTTTCATTAAACAAGCTGACTAGTGATAAACTAGATAACATAGAGATAAATCATGTTTACGCATCATACGACATCTCTGAGTAACATGGAGATAAATCATATTTAAACATCATTCAAAAGAGACAATTAAAAAATATATAAGAATGGAACAAAAAGACCAGAACACATCTTCCCCAGCAGCTACACTAGATAAGCAGGGATTAATATAGAGGTAGGTTACACATCTTCTTACTTCCAGTTCGCTCAGGGACACGCTGCGGACGCATGTGTGTTTTGCGCCCACACATGCGCAGAAGCAAAAAGCAAGATGGTGGCGCTCATGGCACCACCAAGGGAACCAGCTCGGGGGTGGTGGTGGCAGGCTCAGGTGGCTAACGGTTCCAGGGAACCGGGCCGCCCAATTACTAACATTTCTGTAGAACCAGACCAAAACAGTAGGAACCCACCTCTGGATTAATACTAGAAAAACAATCAAGCAGGAAACAATCAAGGAACTACAAAGGACTCTGTAGAAATTCTTAGTCCTCCAGGTCGTGGTTGTCCCAAAGGTGCTTTTTTCAGGAGGCAACTGGACTTTCATGTTTTTTTCTTTGAAGATGCTTCGCTTCTCATCCAAGAGGCTTCTTCTGTTCTGACAGGATAGTGGTGAATGGAAGGATTTATATTCCTTGCAAGTGTTGCTATTTCTGTGATTAAAAAAAAAAAAACCAGGCAAATAATGCAGAATTTTGAGAAATGGGAAATGCTAAATGGTAATTGTATTTTGGTTTACGTGCTTGTTTCTGAAGTTCAGGTTAGTTTTATCGATGCAGGGAGAGGGAGAGGGAGAGGGAGAGGGAGAGGGAGAGAGAGAGAGAGAGGGAGAGGGGAAGGGAAAGGGAAAGGGAGGGAGGGAGAGAAAAAGAGAGAGAGAGGGAGGGGGAACCAGAACAAATTCTACTCCCCATCTGTGTCATCTTAAAAAAATGCAAAAATGCAAAATATCCTTCCCCTGCCTCAATGAGGATGAGGGGCATTGCGTGGTTTTCTTCTTTTTATTTTATCTGTTTAAAATTTCTGACTTTTTTTTTTTTTAATGAGCTGGAATGCTCTACGGAGCTTCGCAGATCTTTCCACCTCTCTGCATTTGTCTTCACCATAACATCAAATTCCTCCCATCTGGAAGACTCATTATTCTTCTAGTTTTGGCACCTGTGTGTCCTCACAGGTTTGCCAGGTCTCGCACAGAAGAGCTTTGATTGTAGGAATTTGGGACAGGCCTGCTTGTTGGTGCATGATGACAATACTGTCACCGTTCAGAAAGAGGCAAGTTGCTGGAATAAGCCTTTGGACGCTTGGCTAGCCATCTGTGCTGCCTGGCACACTTTTGTGACGCCTCTGGCGGGCGTTTCTTCTCGTTCTCTCGTTCTCGACATTCAGGCATGTGTCGGTGCTCCTGCCGATTGCGGTTTGCCCACGTTCTCTGGTTTGACGGAGAACAACTGAAGTAGAAACCAGAATGGGCCCTGCAAACTCCTGATAACAGCACGAAATAAAGGTAATTTCTGACTCGTTAGTTAACAATGGCGGGATAAGTCAAGGGTGACTAATGAATCAGTAAATTACCCACCGAGCTGATGGGTAGATGTTCACAAGACAATTGGGGATCGGTGAGCAGCCTGGAAATATGTAGTCTGTGACCCTGAACTTCAGCACCCGTCTTCCATTCCTACCGCATCCAAACAGAGCAGCCTCTGCCATTTTAAAACAGGATTTGTTTCCCAGCCAACGATTTACGGCTCTCCTTTCTCCCACGTTCATTATGTTGCCTCCTTCAATCATTTTAAAATCCTGCCTGTATGGAGCAGATAAAGGTACGGTGAAGTTGGCTCCTTCCCTTCCCTCCTGGTTTCGCCCAATTGATGGGAAGATTTGCAGCGAAACACTAACCACATTTTGGATGCAGGCGGTTAAAATGCATCGCACACAGAATATACATTTCAGATTGTAGCCCTACAGACAGGGGTGGGTTGCTGTCGGTTCAGACCGGAATGAAGGAAAGAAGGAAGGAAGGACTTATATACTGCTTCACAGTGCTTTTACAGCCCTCTCTAAGCTGTTTACAGCCTCGGCATATTGCCCTCAACAATCTGGGTCCTCATTTTACCCACCTCGGAAGGACAGAAGGCTGAGTCAACCTTGAGCCTGGTGAGATTCAAACTGTCAAATTGCAGGCAGCCGGCAGGCAGCAGAAGTAGCCTGAAGTACTGCACTCTAACCACTGAGCAACTGTAGCACAGGATCATACTAAAGTGTCAAGATGAATGACACTTGCAAATTTTTGGCACTTGAGTCCCTTAGCCCACATTCTTTCAACATCATGTAGTATAGTGTTTTAAGTTGCTGACCTGGAATAGGTCCATCCTAATTCAAGGCCTCACTTGACCGCAGAGCTTCAGCTTAATTCCCAAAGCTGATAGGAGGATTAAATGAGGGGTGACACCCGTTCACCATTCATGCTGCCTTAATTCTCAAAAGGGAAGAAGGATTATATAATATATATATACGCATACATAAATATGAAACCATGAATTTGTATTAGGGAAACCTTCCCATACTTTGACTTTAAACCAATTATTAGTATTGGTTGAATAAACACAGACTAAGCAATTCAATATTCAATAGCTTCCGAAATGAATTTGATATTTATTTAATTTACTTTGTTTCACCTTCCTGCTTTGTAGGGATCAGAATAGTTTTCAGACTTAGCTATTCATGAACTGGTTCCCCTTGGCATGAACAGGCTAAAGAAATGGAAACACTTAGACTGAGGCTTAGAATCAGAATAGAATTGGAAGAGACCTTGGAGGTCTTCTAGTCCAACCCCCTGCTTAAGCAGGAGACACTATACCATTTCAGACAAGTGGCTGTCTAGTCTCTTCTTAAAAACCTGCAGTGATGAAACAACCACAACTTCTGAACTGGTTAATTGTTCTCACTGTTAGAAAGTTTATCATTAATTTCCATCCATTGTTTCTTGCCTTGCCTTTTGGTGCTTTGGAAAATAAGTTGACCCCACTCTTACTTGTGGCAGCCCCTCAAATACTGGAGCACTGCTATCATGTCTTTTCTCTGGATTAGCCAAATCCAATTCCTGCAACCGTTCTTCATATATTTTAGTCTCCAGGCCCTTAATCATCTTCGCTGCTCTTCTCTGCACCTTTTCCAAAGTCTCAAGATCTTTTTTGTATTGTGATTACCAAAACTGGTCGCAGTATTCCAGGTGTGGTCTTACTCAATGGTGGGATTCAAATAATTTAACAACCCGTTCTCTGCCCTAATGACCAGCTGGGTAGGCATGGCTCGGTGGTCATGCGACTCTGTGGGTATGGCCAACTCAATGTCACTCACTTTGATGGGGGCTTCGCCTTAGCTGTTATCATGCAATAAGGGTTAACCGGAGAGGCAGTTTCTGTAAGCAGGGCAATAAAGATTAGGCTAGAAACAACACCAAAATGTTTTCTTCCTGCCTTCCTTACCGGATTAGCCCTGTAAAGTGGGGGAAAAACAAAATGAGATTTCTTCCAACAACCAGTTCTCAGAACTGCTTAGAAAGTTAACAACGGTTCCCCTGAATAGGTGCAAACTGGCTGAATCCCACCACTGGCATTAAGCCAGATTAAACGAGAAATTAGATTCAGAGAATGTGAATGATCTGGGAGCAACCTTTTCACTATATCGTTGTGTGTTTTTACAGGTGGGAGTGGGGAATAGCTGTGTGCCTAACTGCAAACAAGATTCAGTGGTGTCTTCATTTCTAAAACGATACATCCCATCTTATAAGAAGCACAATGGGTTATGAAGACAAGATACAAGTCTTTCAAAGGATACACATAAATCAGCCTGTACAATTTCATTTCTTTGTTGTAAGCAGCAGTGAAAATGAATGCCCAGGGAAAGTAGTGCTATACAATAATAAGGTCTATGGTTACAGAAAACATTCTGTAAATACATTCCCATTTTCCTTAGAAGAGCATTATCTTGTCATGATCTTCAAAGCAATTAGATTCAGAGATGGAAGGATGATGATAGTTATAACTGTTGACGACCTCTCCTGCTTGAGATGCTGCCTGGAACAAGAAAGGCCTCTTTTCAGGATCAATGCTGTTGTTTGCTTAATAATATGTGTGGGGCTGTGTTATTAAGTATTGTGAATTATTAGGATTCTCTCTATCTTCCACTTGTCACTTTGGTATTAAGGCCTGTAATTTTTCACAGTGTTTTGAACATGGAATGTTGGATGCACAGAGAGAGAGACACAGAGAGACAGAGAGAGAGAGATACACAGAGAGACACACAGAGAGAGAGACAGAGAGAGAGAGATAACTATTTGCTTCAATTAATGTTTATTTTGTTTTAATGGTCTCGAGATAGTCATCTTTTTCCTGTTTGCTGGTGCTCCCTATGATAATCAAATAAATAGCTAACCTGGGTTCTTGGCAGGAGGCGAAAGGTTCCCATCACACGGGCAACCAAGCTCCATCTCCTTTCTGGCCAGTTGGGTTTTGATTCTAATGCTGAGACAACCAGAGTGTTGTGATTCCTTCCAAATAGGGATCCCTGTTTCAAACCATACAGGGCAGTGATGGCAAACCTTTTTTTGCTCGGGTGCCAAAAGTGCACGTGTGCGTACACGTGCATAGTGTGCATACACGTGCCCACACCCATAATGCAATGCCCTGCCCCCCGCACATGCACACAGAATCACCACCCCGTGCTGCTTCCTCCGTGCATGCACACATGCCTCACTGAAGCCTCTGGACTTCTGCTAGGCCCATTGGCCTGTTTTTCGCTCTCCCCAGAGTTCAGGAAAGCCTCCATAGCCTCCGGAAGTAGACCTGTTGCATCTGATTTTTGCCCTCCACAGGCGCTGAAGGCTTTCCTGAACCCTGGGGAGAGCGAAAAACGGCTTCGCCCTCCCCCTGAAAGGCTGATGGAGTTGACATAGGGCAATGCCTCGCGTGCCCTCAGATATGTCTCCAAGTGCCACTTGTGGCACACGTGCCATAGGTTCGCCATTACGGATATAGGGCCTCTTCCAAGATGCTTACATTAGATTCGCTAGCAGATGTCATTGCCAAAATCACAAGTGTTTGCTCTACCCAACAGGACTGAAAGTAGTGCTATAGTACATAAATGTAAGAGTTCTACTCATCTTAGAAATCAGCAGCAAAAGTGGTCGGACTGTGTTGGCAACCACTGCTAATAAATAGTGAAACACTGGATACACTTTTCAGAACCCACAAAGAAAACGATGGAAGTGTTGTTGTTCTTTTTTTTTACTGATTCTAATTGGGGCATTTGCCAGGCCCTCCATTCCTTCTGCAGATTGAGGAGCTGATTGCTTGACCATTGTCTACTCTGCATGTCTTCCTCCTGTCTCTCAAGGTCATTTCCACATACTATTATATTGTCCTGTATTTCTGGCATCTTGGAAGATAGACATCAATAGACATCGCTTCTTTTTAGCCGCTACCCATTCGCTCAAATGGTTGATATATATATATATATATATATATTACATTTCTTTCAAG
>JANHFT010008039.1:53787-65079 GCA_032467955.1 Pseudoxenodon macrops | reverse complement strand
CCCCCTATTTTCCTCCCCAAAAACTCAGGTGCGTCTTATACTCAGGTGCGTCTTATACTCCGAAAAATACGGTATATATTTGTAAATCATCCTATAAAGTTAACAAACAAGTTTTAGTGATTATACTTTATTGACGTTCCTCAAGGGAGAAGATGGACAGGCAGAGAGATTTCTAAATACTTTTAAAAACTCCAGGAATAGGGAAATAAAGAACTCACAGTTATATTTTGCTTCCACTCTTTAAAAAAAAGAACCCTATTATTTGGGGGGAAAATACTGAATACTCAAAAAACCTGAAAAAATACTGAAGATGACAAAAGTAATCAAAATATACTAAATGTAACAAGGGGATAACCAAGAAAGCATGGTTGCAATAACTATCTAGTTATGGTTTTGTAATACAAGCTCATTTATTCTAGCATTAAAGGGCCCAGTCCGAAATCCAATAACTTTTGCTTTTCTTTCCAACCACATCCAGCATTCTTTTAAAATTGTCACCCGCATAGAGTGTCAGCGGAAATGCATCTGATTATCGAGGCTGCAATATCCCTTGCCAAGTTTTCAGACAGGACTTAAAAGACCCTCACATCATTTGGCATTCCTCTCGTTTGCAGAAAAGCCTTTTCTTCTCTCTCCCTCACGTTTCCCAGGCTGAATAGGATGGCTAGTCCAACCAGCTCTGTTGACCCAGTGGCCTGATCCAATCATCAGCTGAATATCAACCTTCCCACCAGCTCTCACTCCCCACCCCCTCCCACCTCAAAGGAGTAATGGGAAAATCCAGGAGGAGTCAACAGTTTAAATTGTTTTCAGTTTCATTGGATGTTCCCCCAGTGAGGCAGCTGAGCAGGAGTAACCCGTGCAGGATTTAAACTCAGTTTTAGGGAGAGTAGCAGTTGCTATCATAGCTGCTTTTGTCCCTTTCTCTCACTCATCCCGCAGTGAAGATGGCTGAGGCATTTTGTGCTACTTGGAAGCTGATTGACAGCCAGAACTTTGATGAGTACATGAAAGCATTAGGTACGTAGAAACAGCAGCAATTTAAAGTCATCAATGGATGCTGATTTAACTTACATTTCCTTCAGGTTGGTATAAAGGTTACAGAGTTTGGATTCTGCAAAGAAGGAACTCACTGAAGTAAAGTCGTGCTAAGTGGTACTTGGAATGGAAACCATAATGGTTTTTAATCATGTAATCTCTCTCTCTCTCTCTCTCTGAATATATATATATATATGGTTCAGTGAACGATATACTCAGATTTAGATTAGTATGAGCTAATCTTCATCTTAATTAAGGCAAACTATGGTTTGGACTGAAATTGTTTCTGGTTACAAAGCTAAAATGTGAAGAGATATATTGGAAACATATATGTTAGTCAAAAGCATATTTATTTCAAAGATTTATTGAAATGTTTCAGTAAATGTAATGAATTGATAGTCTTGTTAGATTTTAAACATGTGAACGTAACTGAATTGGAAAGCTAATTTCTCTTTCAATGTAACAAAAATGGATTGGATGGGGTCTGATTTTTGTCTGTTTTTAGAAAATAGATGGGGGTGGGGTGGGGAGAGGAAGAACTGAACAAGTGTTTTGCCCAAGTCTATATTTGCTCTGTTTTGTACCTCTTTAGGATATAAGGGAAATAAATGGTATTCAGTACAATAACAAATCCATGTACAAATCTAGGTTGTAGAAATTAAAACAATCTTGATAAACATAAATCTTCTGCCAATAACCTGAAGCAATAATTTGCGCTCCGTATTCTCATACTAATTTGGCGAAATCAAATAATATTGAAAAAGGAACAGGGTTTTTTTTTCCAACAAAGAAAAGTGCAGGTTCATTGAAATAGAAGAGCTATGTCAAAAATAAAGTTCACATAGTATTTTATTTGAACATTCAGAAATACATTTGGCTGAGTACCTCAGGGTCTTCTATACAGCTTTGCTTAGAATTGTAACTTGATCATTATTACCTTTGTTACAAAGAATTGTTCTTGATTTCTAACAGCAACAAGTGCTGTTTTGGTTTGGTGCCTTCCACATCAGACAGACTGCTTCTTTCTTATTTAAGAACGCCAACAACATAAAATGGACGTTTGTGTTTTTTCAATTTATTTCATATTATTAAAGGAGTTGGCTTTGCTACTCGTCAAGTGGGGAATGTTACCAAACCAACTGTGATCATCAGCCAGGAAGGTGACAAAGTGGCGATTCGAACACAGAGTACTTTCAAGAACACAGAAATAAACGTCAAACTGGGAGAAGAATTTGATGAAGTTACTGCAGATGACAGGAACTGCAAAGTAAGTAAAGGGGGGTGGGGAAGCAGCCTTATTTTATTTTTCAGAGTTGGCAGGAAAGAGACTTTGAATGCAGAAAAGGATCTTTCCTCTGAAACAAACAGTAAGTTTGTTGAAGAAACATTTACAACTTAATTTCAGTGTCGTTTACACTTGTATAAGAGAAAGAGAAAAAGATTCATCAGCTTGCTTTGCAAACTAAGCATGTATTTTTCAAACCCTGAATGATCAATAAAATGTAACTGAAGATACTTTAATGATTATATGTTTGTATTTTATTTTATTGTTTTGCTGGGGATCTTAATAGTGGGCAACCACCTGCTCTGCTTATCAGGAAACTCCCAAGGACGTAAGAGAAAATGCACTTCGTCTCTTAATCTCATACTTGTTGCCCTTATGCCCTATTCTATTGGGATTCCTGAAATGTTCAGAATTTGCTTGGGAACAAAAATACAATGCTAGATTCTGTTCCAGATTGGTGTTTTAATCTCACTAGAAGTTCTCTTTTGGTTCCTCTTTGAGGCATAACTACTTAATCCCAAGTTTTAAACTGCAAATGTATTAAAACTTGAAGTCTTTTAATTGATATGCATGTTAAATACAACACCTTTAATACGAACAGGCATAGAATTGCCCGCAGGAAAAGAATTCATTTAGTTTTCATGTTCATTTTAAAAAAATAAGTAATCTGCTAAAAATATCTTGCTAACGAATTCATTTCTTTGAAACTAATGGTCTAAAGGGGCACTTGCTGGGAGATCTAAAACAGTGGTCTCCAACCTTGCAACTTTAAGCCTAGTAGACTTCGACTCCCAGAATTTCCAAGCCAGCTTTAGATCAGGGGTCTCCAACCTTGTAACTTTAAGCCTGGTGGACTTCAACTCTCAGAAGTCCCCAGCTGGCTGACTGATAAGTCGAAGTCCGCCAGGCTTAAAATTACAAGGTTGGAGACCTCTGATGTAAAACGTTCAGATGGCATTGTGATTGTGTGGTTGAATCCCACCCCTTTTCGTGTGAAAATTTGCAAAACTTTGATCATACAGCAACAGACATCACCTAGAATTTTTAGACCGCTGCAGAATATGCCCCTAGTGGTCCATCGTCATTCAAAGACTGAAGTGTTTTTATTCTTCTACAGATAAAGATTTTCAAGTTTAACTATTAAACCTGAATGAATTGTTTGGGCAATTTTTATGACACTTTTCGTCTATTTCCACAGTCCGTTGTGAGCATGGATGGTGATAAATTGGTTCACGTACAAAAATGGGATGGCAAGGAAACAAATTTTGTTAGGGAAATTAAAGACGATAAAATGGTCATGGTAAGTAAAGCTTCCTAAAGTTAAAAATGGTCCTGAAGGATTATTATGCCATAGATATTATAACAGGGTCCTCCTTTCCCTACCTAAGTACAGATCAATGATAACTTCTAAAAACAGCCCCATTACATTCTGTACCTCTATGTTAATTACAAAACATGTGATATTTGTCATATGACAATTGTCTCTTCATATATAGAGATATTTTAATACAATTGTATCACCTCAATGTTGACAGAGACTAAAGCAACTGAATTGGGAATCCCAGAGTCTCATATAGCAGAAATATGACATTAAAAAAAGAAAATATCTTTCTCAACGAGACCTCTTGAGATCTTCCATAGATGTTAAAAATAACTTATTTCGTATTTTTTTTGTCTTTAGTTTTGTTTGGAAATGGCATTTTTAAAATGGAAACATGATTGATTTAGAGAAATTCCTGCATTAGAAAGTACTTTTTTCTCCATTATCCAATGATCCATTTTTACAATCTAGAGCCAATTCCAATTATTTAAAAAAATGTAACATACCCTGTAACGTATTTATTAATGGACTCTCCCACCATATTTGTAAAATAAATAGATTTGCAATAAACAAGAATGACATGTGACTTATGAATAGCACGTTAAAGTGTAAAAGAAGCAAACACAGTTCTGATTGGTTGACTAGAATATATTATGCAAATATAAGCTTGTTATGCAAGGCTGAGAATTGAACATAAGGTGGGGGGAATAAGCATGAACACAAATTGTAAATGCAGGATCTCCCTGCAGGTAAAGAATCTGTTGTAACTAACCTGTGTTAAAATATTTCCTTTGTGTTCACTTTTAATTTTTTATTTCACAATTTCCCTACATCAAACTTGTATCATCACATCATTGTCATGTGACGTATCACGACTTTCCCCCCCTTCGCTAAACCAGGAGTGGGCGTGGCCAGGATGTCACACATCCGGCCCACAGGCCGCGAATTTGACAGCCCTGCTCTACACTGATATGAAAAGTTCAGGTTAATTCATATAGCAAAAGCGTGACAAAGTGAAATAGCACTGGGTCATTGGCTTGCTATGTTTGGAGAAATTATCTCCTGTCATGATATTGCAGAAATGGGGCAGACTCAGATGTTTCAGGAACATCTACCTTTTGCCCCAGTGCCTTGTCAAAGACCACATGATTCATTCATCTCTGCACATTATGCCCAATCGTCTATATTTGTTTTAAATTGTCTTTGTTTGTATTCACTGAATTTGCAGACTCTCACCTTTGGTGATATTGTTGCTGTTCGCCAATATGAAAAAGCATAACATCTGTCAGCTTATTGTCTGGGGTATTAATACTTCTGGATGAAAGAAGACCTGTCTTTAGAAGCCATTTTTGAAGTAAAAAATTGCATTGCTGATATGGAAAGAACACCAAGTGCTATTTTGATTGGTTGTTTTTTTTAAAACAACCTCCATGCTATCAACTTGGAAATATTTCGCTTTGTAAATCACCACAAATAAACTTTGCAATAAAATCTTGAAATGTCTCCTTGTATAACAAAAGGTATGCTGCCATTATGGAATACTTGAATTGAATTGAATACTTTATTTGACCAAATGTGATTAGACACACAAGGAATTTGTCTCTGGTGGAGAAGCTCTCAGTGTGTTTAATGAATAAAAGAAATAATAATAATACCAATAAGCAGATGGAGTAAGAAAGATAATAAGGATAAATAATGTTACAGCCATACTACGTGTACACATAGATATTAGACAGCACTGTGAGAATTAGGTGTTCAACAGAGTGATGGCCTGTGGGGGGGAAAACTGTGTTTACCTGTGTTTAGTAGTTTTGACCTGAAATGTCCTATAATGCCCTCCTCTAATGGGAGGAGTTAAAACAGTTCATGACCAGGATGTAAGGGGTCTGTAGATATTTTCTCAGCCCTCCTTTTGACCCGTGTAATTATACAGGTCTTCTATGAAAGGCAAGCTGGTTGTAAGTTCTTTGTGCAGCCTTAATTATCCATTGGAGTCCTGTTTGGTTGCTATTTGGTTGATTTTATAAAATCAAAGCCAAATAGAACCGAAATATCCTGGTTTCATACTAAATGTGTAGTGGTCCTTTAAAAACAGTTTTCGTAAATAAATGCTTTAATAGTTTGCAATAGTAGACCAAAATTTGGCCAAATATCTCCTTCCAGTTATTTGTCATAGACTTGCACATTCTCTCAAAAAGAGACATGGTTCAATGATAAATACAGATATCAATCCTTCCACCTCAGTTTACTTTTACTTTTCTCCTCTTCCTAACTCTTAGGAACAGCCTGTTGCCTTCCTCTAACACTTCATCTCATCTCCTGGTTAATTGCAATTCATGGATTCTCCAATCTTTATGCTGGAAATGTGTTTCTAGAAATAATACGTGTGGAGTTAAAGTTTAATACACGTATTGTAAAATTTCACAACCATGGATACTTAACACCATAATTAGTTAATAAACTGTTTGTTATCCTACTTGATATTTCCAATGGATCATCAGATGGAAAGATTTGGGTTCCACTTTTTTAACACTTCAGAAATAGGGCTTTTACAAACTTATTTTTCCTGGCATGTTTAATGCAATAAGGGAAATGAATTGGGTAGACAAAAGCAAGAATATTCATGGAATGAGCACCCAACTAATTTCAGAAGTGCAGATCAGAGGTGGGTTCTGAATCTTCTTACTGCTGGTTTGCTCAGGGTTGCGCCTTGAGTGAGAGTGCGCGGGGCAGTCAAAAACTAGGTTCTGCGCATGTGCAGAAGCAAAATCCAAGATGGGGGTGCCCACGGAGACACCGACAGAAACAGCTCCGTGACATCATCACGCAGTTACTACCGGTTCTATAGAACCTGATAGAACCGGTAGGAACCCACTCCTGGTGCAGATCCATCTCCTCAGACAAGAGAACATTGACTTCTGGTAGCCCCAAACTAACAACTGCTGTACCACATACGTGAAAAAAACCAGCATACACAGAACTCACATGCAGTGCCCAAAGTGAACTCAGTAAGCAATTTTGAAACCTACAATTTACAAGGGGAAATTATTTCTCTTACCTGATGGAAGCATCCAAAAGAGAGAAGAATGTCTGCAAATGATAGGAACATCATGACATTATCGCACAAATGACCCAGGTTAATGTACTTGCATGAGATATGAGACGATTGATGCAAAGTACATAATTGCATTACTTGCATGATGACATTATCAAAGCTTTTAACAGACCACGTACTGGAGGGAGTTTCTTAGCAGGCATAAGTGTTCATTTTCCCAAACTCATAGCACACGTGTCATTATGTCAGCTTAGAATTGTTTAAGTAGTACTTTCATTTAAATACCCACGTAAGGATTTGTTGGTTTATTTTTAAATCCAAGTGATGCCATCGTTATTTTGCACTGAACTTTTAAATGCTTAATATAAGTGAATAGTGCCATAAATAAACAAAGAACTCAACACCTGAATTTTTATTGAATTCATGGTGAATGATGAAGTTCAGTTATATGAAAATGATTCCTAATATAGGAAAGAAACAAAGAATCCAACTCCATTGTTTACTCCTAATAAAATGCTGTGTGATTTTGTGTGCAGTTAACATAAATGGTATTCAAAGCCATAAGCTGATCAACGTTTATAGAAAGCAAGATGCCCTTTTTGTCTCTATGTCTATAACATAGTAGTGATGTCAAAAATGATGTGTTTTTCTCCATGCAACTGGTTTATTGTTTTGTTCTTCCATGTGATCATGAATCACATACCGGTTCATTTATACTACATTATGTACTTGAAGCAACCATTCATGGTTTTATGATCTGTAATTAATATGAAAAATCCATTCTGGAAAGACATTGCAAGATTTTGCAATTCACACTGCCATTAAAATAGATGAACAGATCAAAGATTCAGATTCAGCTGACACAGTATTTGGCCATTGAAGATATGCCAATCACCTTAAACTGCTTCTGGAACAATATGATTAACCGTGGGTCCCAATGAGAATCTTGCTTCAGAAAATAGAAAATTCTATATTTCTGTCCCCGAGAACAATACCCTGTAAAATTGATGAAGTGGTTTAAGAACTACAAATGTTTAGGATATTATAAATGGGTTACTTATTAAGGTATGGCAAGGCTCTTTGTTGCCATCATTTTAATGGATCAAACAATAGGTTGCATAGTGCTGCATTGCTAATTTTAATAAACTGATCATTTTTTAATGTTAGCCTATAACAGTGATGGCTAACCTTTTTGCCATAGCGTGCCAAAAGCAGGGGAAGTGTGGGTGGTGGTGGTCATGCACATGCATACCCACCCCCATAATGCAATGCCCTGCTCCCGCGCATGCGCGTACAACCACCATGCCCACGCTGCCCCCACACACATGCATGCAGGCCTCACGGAAGCCTCCAGACTTCTGGTAGACCCATTGGGCAGTTTTTTGCCCTCCGCAAGCTTCAGGAAAGCCTCCTGAAGCTTGGGGAGGGTGAAAAATGGCCCACTGGGCCTAGCAGAAGTTCATTTCCAAACCTCCACTGGGCCCATTGGGTCCATTTTTCGCCATCCACAGGCTCCAGAGGCTTTCCTGAAGCCTGGGGAGGGCGAAAATGGCCTTCCCCACCCTCTGGAAGGGCAAAAATAAGCTGGCCAGTGCCCGCATGCACGCTGGAGCTGACTTAAGGCAACACCTCACATGCCCTCAGATATGGCTTTGCATGCCACCTGTGGCATGTGTGCCATAGGTTTGCCATCACAGGCCTATAACTATAGGAAGAGCACTGGGGTTGGCTGACCTAAGGAGCAGGTAGGGAATTAGCTGGTGCCATTCTTCTTATTAACTAAGATATGTTTGGATGGGAAGGGGCCCTCCTCATGATTGTTAGCAAGGGGTTGTATATTGGATTCAGAACTGCAACTCTTATATCCAGAATACGCTTTTCTCCTACCTGTCTATGGCTCTTTTTGCAATGGTTGTTCTTTCAGAATGTATCACCCAGGCTTGGTGTGTAGGTTGGGGACAGTGGACAGCAAAGGAACATATGCTCTTCATATTTGCTGCTATGACTGAATGAATACCTTTCCTGTATTGTTGAATTTGCAGAATGGTTTTAAATCTCAGGAACATTGTTAATTTTCTTCTTGACATGACCTGTTCTTGCCAAAACTGCAAAAAGTGTGTGAAACGTAAGCTCCATGTCCTATTCAGTGGGACAACAAAGACTCTTGGAGTCTAGGCATAGATTTAACTATGGCAGGTTGTTGTTTTTTCTTAGCTGTGCAGTGGGGCTGGTAAATTGGGGGGTGTTGTGGCATCATTTTACATGTTGTGTGTTGCAAGTTGCTGGAGGCATACCAAGTATTATCCTGAACACCTTGGCTTCTTCCATTTGTCCATGGAAATAATACCGTCTGGCATAGTCCTGGATTAGTAGCTTTTGGGGTATAGTTTCAGGGATGTCAAATATATTTTAATTTTATTATTTCAGCCTTCTTGGTGGTTTGTGTTGTTCTCCCTTCTAGCTGAACTGACAGATAAACAGAATATATAGCAATATTTCTGCTGATATAATACAATTCATTTTTCCTTCAACATAGCTGTGCAGGATTGATCTGTTAATTAAGAAGATAATTAAATTAATTTAAGCTTCCTTTACACAAATAATCTGTACCATACATAGTTAATTGCATAGTGTATGTAATAATTAAGTGTAAATTATTATAGGTCAAAGAAAATGCCACCTCTGTATGACTCTGTTTGTTATCTTTGGAAAGCCATTCAGCTTTATACCTGGAGTACTGAAATAACACACTTGCCTTATGGGGATTTGCTATGAAAAATGCTCGATCTTCGGAAGTGAAACATAAAAACGAAGCATTCATGCACTGAGAACAGAGCAAAGAACCTTTTGGATGATCCATGATTTATTTCTATGCAGAAATACCTACGTAGGCCTAGAATACAATACATATATTTTTCAAATTGCTTGACTTCTAAGCTTATGCTAGATCTGATCCTAGGATACATTCGGTGCAATTTTACTGGTGTAATGGGAAAGTATGATGAGACCAATGCTAGCATCCCCAGGAACTAACTTTTTTAAAAAACCAGAACTAATACAGAAAGCTCTGCCAGCACCAGTCCTGAGAAATTGCTGTACTATTCCAAATGCGGAATCTTGATGTATGTGTGTGAATCTTTGCAAGACTCTGGCTCATTTGTGTAACCTTATTATTCTCCTCTGCAGTGCTTGTAAGGTTTTGTGCCTATAGTAAAAACACATTGTGCTTTTAATCCATTAATACAGCTCACATCAGTGCTGTCTGGGTTGAAGACTCAAAGCAGATGACTGTCTTTCCCAAGCCTGCTATTCCCAGGGATGTGAGAACAAGTTGCTGACTTCGTCTCCATGGAAAAAGCCATCATTTGAGTGGTGTTAATTTCCATGGCAACTAATTTATGGAGCGTCCAAATAAAAGCAAAAGACAATCAGGATCAAGATGGAAAGGGAGAAAATAAATGCCCAATACTGACTGATTTAAATAATAACTCTATCACAATACATTCTGATATGGTATTCTTCACACACGTTAAACACATACTTGAAATGAAATATTTATTTACCCAACAACTTCTAACTTCATTCCTCATTTTGCACACAGCAGCTGTCCAATAAAACTTTATTGATTCGCAAGTTCAAATACATGCGCTAAAAATAATGGCAGAATAGTACGGATATTGCTCACCATTCATTAGGATGAATGATTTACGCTTAGATACTAAATCTATGTAAAACAAGGAAGAGATACTATAACATGGACAGGTATACAAGATATGATGAAATCTTGAATCATGGCAATCAGAGCATATTTAGGGTGTGAATGAGCTTGAAAATTTCATCAATTTTATCACAACTTTTTCCAACTTCCATTTATCAGCAGGTGTTCTAAAAACACATCACCTGGAAGAAATTTAGCAGGTGAAATACTTTCAAACATGAAAACATGTGGAGTGGAGGTGAACTGTGAAGTGATTGATATTAAACTGAATTAGCAAGTATTTTATTATTTCAAATGTAGATGTGCAGGCTGGAAAAATTGCAATCTTAGTAATAATTTAGATGATATAAATAGTTCCTTTGAATCTTCAAGGAGATTATCTTTTTATTGACAAATGAAGTTGATTCCACATCTGTAAACCTATGACAAATTTGTAACTTTGAACCGTGTGTATTTAGGTATAGAGGATAATAGTGGCGTAACCATATTACACCCTTAAGCCATTCTTGTTCTCTGGTCAGGCAGATTTGACCCTAAATTGTTTTAAGAAAATCTTGTCCAGACTGAGAAATGTTGGCAAAGCTTACAACATAATCACTGTAACAGCAAATTGTTACGACCATCACTGGGTAATTCCTTTGCTGCTTTGCCTGCCTAGCTTTTCATTCATTCCAAATTTCAGAAAACAATTCTAAATTGCTTTTCTTCTGTATTTAGGTCTTACCAGATATAGATATACATATAATTGAAATTTTACACACACACACACACACACACACACAGAGAGAGAGAGAGAGAGAGAGAGAGAGCTGGATAGGGTAGTAGTTAAGGCATTGGCTTTTGATGCAGGAGACCAAGGTAAAATAGTTCTTACT
>JANHFT010008039.1:35486-53687 GCA_032467955.1 Pseudoxenodon macrops | reverse complement strand
TAATTGTTTATAAGGAAGAAATTGTAAAATTTCTCATTTTTATTTTTCTGTCTTGTCTTTTAATTGTTTAATTAAAATCTTTAAAAAAATAACAACAAGAAAGCCTGTGAAAACTAAACATTATTTACTTCTTTAATGAATCAAACAATAACTTAGATATTAAAACTTTATATTCAAAGAAACCCAAACTGGATACAGTCAAGGCCCACGTGTACAGTTATAATCTACAAATAGTTTGTAGAATTAAAGAATGGAATTAAACTCTGTATGAAACTTATTTTCAAAGGTATTGTTGTTGATGTTGATGTATAATCCCATATTTTATTTGCCATTTTTCTTCTATTTCTGATTTTCAATATAAGAACCTATCATAGTATAGTTCATTAAAATATAAAGTGGTTATGCTGAGCAGAAAAAATATGGATGTTTGAAAGAGAATTTCAGTCTTTGAGGGATAAAAATCCACATAACACAAGGCCAGCCTATCTGTGGGACTGCCTTTCCCTAAGAACATCTACTTGTTCTTAGAGAACAAGGTTAGATATATCAATCCATGTTAAAATGTATATACTCACATGGATATACTATAGGTGTACCTTTTTATGTAGCTAATAGACAACAGCATATTTCAGAGGTGGGTTCTGAATATTCTTGCTGCCGGTTCGCTCAGGGTCGCGCCTCAAGCACATGCGCGTTTCAGTCAGAAATTAGCTTCTGCACATGTGCAGAAGCAAAATCCAAGATGGCGCCACCCATGGAGACACCGACAGAACCGGCTCCATGACATCATCATGGAGTTACTACCGGTTCTATAGAACCGGATAGAATGGTAGGAACCCATCTCTGGTATATTTGCGTAACCTAGTAATTGCAGCACCGGAGCAGGAAAAAAAATAGATAAAACAAATAGTTGTCTTCCTAAGAAGAAATGGAATGATGTAACAGGAGATCATAAAGTTAATCATTTGTAGCACATATCAGTAATATCAGGAAGGTTACAGCAAGTGTGAAATATAATAGGGAGATAATCTCAGTAGTGCTTCAAAGCATTCCGGAAGAAGGGTTCCAGGGTAATTACCATATTTTTCTCCCCATAAGATGCACTCCCCCCCAAAACGTCCTGATGCTGGTCCTTTGGTGAATAGCAGCCCAGCCACTGTGGCGGGGTCCTTTTACAGTGCTGAATCCCCCCCTCTTCTGTCTTTGTCATTGCCTGCCTCTTCTGTCTCTTTTCCGCAGTGCAGGACTCAATAGGCAGATCTGGCACATGAGAGGACACCTATCTGTGGTTCTCTCAGGCTCCGATTCAGAATATTTTTTTCTTGTTTTCCTCCTCTAAACCTAGGTGCGTCTTATGGAGCAAAAAATACAGTATATTATTCCTTTTATCTTTATAAAATATACTGTATGTAATCTAAAAAATGTCTATACTCATGCTTTCTCTTCTGCTGCCTGCTGGTGGAGAGTCCAGTGATCATTGTACAAATATCCCAATAAAGTATACTTTGTTCTATCTCCCAATAGTATCCACTTTGCAGGTATCCCAGATAGTATCCAATCTGAGTCGGTCACTCAAAGGTTTATTCTCCCAAGCTTTCAGGCTCAGAATTTCTCTGCAGAATATGTGCACTGGGCTGTTCTATGCATTGCATTTATCTGGTTCCTCATTGTATGTAGCTTTTAGTTATTAATTGGGGTGTTGATGGCTGGCTATTAAGTTGTTCCTTGTTGTTTCACTGTGTGACTGCCCTTGGCTGCTAAGTGCCTGATTGGTTGGTGATAAATCAGCATTGCTGTTGACTGACAAGGAGCCCATTTCCCAGGCTTCAATCATTCCTCTGGCTATTTTTGTCCCTGCTCAGCCAACAGTCAAGGTAGCTGTAAATTGATAATATGTCCTTGTTCACTGCAATGTGATCATCTAACCAATGAGTTCTAGTGTCCTTGACTCGCAATCTGGTGGTTAATTTCCTTCCCATCTGTCCCATATAGTCACAGGGCAATACATGCAGGGAATCCAATAGAATTTATATGAAGTTTATCCCAACTCCAAACCATTTTTGTAGTGCATGATTTGTACTTGTATGGTAGCCACGGGTAGTTGGTGATGCCCACTTGCAGATCTTGGAAGTTGCATTCTAACCAATTTCTTGCAAGCCATAGCTATTGTTAAAAATGTGGTGTTTTGTAGAAGGATGTCTAGAACATTTTGGTCAGAGACAAGTAAGATTTTTGGCAATTTATGGATCAATGTGCAATGCTATGCTATCTCTCTCTAGCGCTCCTAAAGAGTTCCTCTATGATTCCTTGCATACATCTTCCTAAACAACCTGAAGACAAAGTTTTGCTTGTGAATCCATTTGTTTGGAATCTTGTTTGTTTGTTATTTACTCTTTGATATATTGTATTTCACTATAAACCACCAACAGTCTGATTAGACTGCAGTAAGATAGAATTTTCATACATAACTGTAATTCCAAAACAAATTTAATTGATCATAGCTCGGGTCCCAAGTAGTTTTGTTTAAGACAAAGTCAAATAAACAGATTATATTTAATTAGGAAAAGCCATTTATTTTATTTATTTATTTAGATAGATTGTCAAACATGTACAAGATAAGAGGTATAACTATAAACATGGATATGAGCACAGGAAATGAGTACAAATAAATGGGGACAATAGGCACACTGATGCACTTATGCACGCCCCCTTACAGACCTCTTAGGGTTAGGTCCATGGTAGACAGCTTAAGGTTGAAGCTATCAATTTTATAACAAGTATTTGGAAAAAATCTGAATATAGTTCAAATTGGATGCACAAGGAAAAATTTCAAAATAATTGTTATTTTCCATCATTCTTTCTCACTTTTTATTTTTTATTTCTTTTTTTTAGCAGAACTAGGTTTATAAGAAAACAACAGCTGGAAGCCTTATACTGTATATTCAAGGAACCATTTGAAAGTCTGCGTGGATTTATGAAAGGGGAGGGTTAAACAGAACCTATAAAAATTAAGTGCAATAAAATGGTTTTAAAAATATGAATTCAATTTGAAAAGAATAATGATGCGTTTGTCTGTGTTTGTAGCACAAGCTGATAAATAACATCATTTTCCTCCCACAAAATAAATCATGATTCTCTCTCTCTCTCTCTCTCTCTCTCTATCTCTCTCTCTCTCTCTCTCTCTCTCTCTCTCTCTCTTTGTTTCTGTTTGTCATGAAGGAAAGGAAAGCTACTATGTTGAATACACCTGAGTATGAATCTATGACATGGTTTCTTCACATGCTAAAAGACTGGATTGGTTTTGGTTACTTGGAGGACTTTGTGAACTCTGCACTTCAGCCTCTATTGCTATTACTAGTATTTTGTCTGCTTATATATTATGTACCTTTAGGCATTGTTTTAGTTTGCTATGCATGTACATTTTGTTTATATATTTGGAAGAAAAAGTATAACATAAAAGGAGACGCTTACAATGAGTTATGGAACAAACCAAAGCAAAGATTAGCAAATTTGGTGACTTTATACGGAAAGATATGGCATGGTAAGTAGTTACTTAAATCGTCCCAAGATAATCAAGAGGATAGATCATTTATTCCAGTCAGAGTCTTCACTTGTATGTGCCCCACAGATTGTCAAATATTTCTTGAAACAATGTGCTGTGTGAAACTTGTATTATCTATTTGATATTTGCATCAAAAGGGTGCCACATAAATGTAATCATAAGTGGTAATATAATACAATATAAATTAAGCAGTCAGAGAACCTAAGATTTAAAACAATAACTCTATCTTGCTGGGATTTAATCTTATTCTCCTTGTTCCATCAACATCTTAACAAAGTTCAGATACTTGATCAAGTGGGAGGAGGTGAGAGACAGAGATATTCTTACAAACTGTTACATTTTCAAGAAAGTAAATTAATAATATTAATACAGATGTAAGTTTAAACAATGGAAAAAACAGATTACAAAGATAATCATAGTGATTATAATGGTCAAATGAAAAGCCAAATTAAACAGTAAGGTAAGGATGAATAACCAATGATACATCATTAGGAATGTAGAGTACTGTAAAACATTTCATGCCCAATTTCTAATCAAAATATTTCTGTATTAAAGTTTAAAAATATTTAATTAACACAATTAAAATCAATAAGAAGGAAAAGTAGTTATAACTGGTGAACAAGATATTAAAGCAATACTGTAATTAACAACACTGTCAAATTTAAGTATAAATTCTAAACCAACATTTCAGATTTCAATATTTTTATCCATGAGAGTTTAATCTACAAACAGTAATTCCAATTTGCTGGGGTTCAATTTTGTACCATCCAGATCCTAACTAAGTCCTGATAGTGAGTCAATGTTCAGGTAATCTTCCAGCTTAACAACTGGACATTTAGCAACAATTCAAAGTTACAACAGACCCACTAAAAGTTACTTACAAACCAGTTCCAGAGTTCCAATAGTTACAACATACACACACCCCACACACAGCTCCATGGTCAAATGATGGCATTTAGGACCGGTGTGGTTTTTTTTGCTGAAATTTACTTCCAGTTTCTGGCAAAAGATGCTCATTAGATAAAATGGATTTGTTTAACAACTGTCACAAAAAAGTCATAAAATTGGATGTGGTCACATGGTAGCCTCTTAATGAACACTATGACTTATGACCATAATTCCAGGCTCAATTATGATTATGAGGACTGCATGTATTAATAGAATCTTCTGCACAGCTTATGAGTACAATTGGGTTTCATAACAATGTTAATGATACATGACTCAAAACTGACAGATGACCTCCACAATTAGTTTTATGTTAAACAGTAGAGAAGAATTGAACCCTGTGGAACTTGATGAGGAATGAGTGGCAGGAGCTTCTTTCCCTCTTAGTGACCTGAATTGCTCATGAAGGAAGGTAGAAGTGGAATCTCTTCAAAACAATGCCTTCAATCTCCAACCAGCCCAGAAGGATAACAATAGTTACCAAAGGACTAGGAAGGGTAAGCTATCTCCTTCCAGCCTAGTGCTGGAGCAAACATTAAATGTTGACCCTGACTAGTTAAGAGTCAGTAATATAGAGACTCTGTTACATCTAGAGTGCTATAGAACTGGCCTACAATCACATTTTCAACATGTTCTTTTTAAAGGTAGGTCCAATGCTGGGAGATAGTGGCTAAGAATGATTGGGTTGAGGATGGAGTACACCCAAACATCCTTCAAGATTCCATGTATATCATTTTTCTATGATGAGGCACCTCATAGAATAAGTCTCTATACATACCCATGTTTTACCTAAAGGCCAGAAGTGCACAAATTAAATTCTCAGATGCTGAACAACATACCATGTCATCAAAATCAAAGACAGCTTCACAGTCAGGACTTTGCTTGTGAATAAACAAGAGATTATTGAATTTGAGTTACTGAGAAAGTGTTGTACAGACCAGTCATGGCGCCCAGCCAATCTGATTTATTGCTTCTTCCAAAATTGAATAAACTGCAGAACAACAGTAGCATGTTACAAGAAGTAATAAAAGTTTCACCACACTTTTCATAATGACAGAAGTTCAGTTTGGAGCTTGTGGCCATTTTGGGCAGGGTTGACAAATTTTTCTTTCTATTGAAGAAAAATCAAAATTGACAGATGACCTCCACAATTCATGTTAAAGGGTAGAGCAGAAAAAATGAACTCTGTGGGACTTGATGAGGAATGGCTGCCAGGTGGCTTTCTCCCCCCCCCTGCCTTAATTGGCCATTATTATCAGACACTGGCATCACATAGAAAAGTGATTAAAAAAAAGATTTGGAGTAATTTGCTATTATTCTATAGCAATTGCTGCCTGCAGCAACCATTCACAGTTACAATAACATTTTTTAAATCTGCCAGATATGTTTAGAATGTGACTCCCACTATTCTTAAAGATATTTTGGTTATGCTGCATGAAATTGCTGGTAGAGATCACAAAACATCTGTTAAGAAAATACCCTACATGTTTTGCATTATGTATTTTCTCAGTTCTGAATGAATTTGTTTTATCTCCATGAATCCTCTACAAACAAAAAAAATAACTTTTTTCAGGTTATGAGATCATTGGTATGGAGAATCTACCAGAAGGACCAGGATTGATTATTTTTTACCACGGAGCAGTAGTTTTTGACTATATCTTCTTTATAGCTGAACTCTATAAAAAGACTGGAAGAATAGTCCACTCTGTAGTTCATTGTTTCCTTTTTTTAATACCAGGTAAGGTATTTTGACTTTATATTTAAAATTATAGGTAGTTCTCTTTTAGTTACCACAATTAGGACTAGCAACTTGGTTATTAACAAAGTGGTAGCTAAGTGACTGTATTTATTATCTTACTTCAACTTTCCTTTGCTTTGCAAATCTGTAAGGACTGGTTGCAAAATTACTTTTTCATTGCTATTGTAACCATGAATAGTTGCTGCAAGAAGCAGTTATTATATATAATAACAAATTACTCTAAATCTTTTTTTTTAATCACTTTTCTAGTGTGATGCCAGCATCTGACAATCAGAGTGTCTTCAAAGATATGCAAAATGTTTTAAAGGGACTATTAGAGCTTTGCAACTTGCGATCCAGAAAATCAGCTGTAGTCCACTAGTTTTAGTTTGTTATCTTCTGTTTAGGAATATATAATTTAAACCCTGGTAAACTGCATTCAGCATGCCAGGAAGCTCTAACCTATCATCTGCTTAGCTCAGAGATTGCCAGATTGACAATAGGGAAGGTATTCTTTATCCAAGAGTGGCGTGGTCCGTAGACCTAAATCTAACTAAAGAATTTACTTTCCACTTCCTTATTAAGATTCGGATTAGCAGGTTGTTCTCTTTTGTAATTTGCAAGCTACTTAGAACATGTGGTATACAGAAGTACTGTAGTTATAGTAGTTTGGAAAGTCTCTTTGAATGTCTCCAAATAGCTTGCCCAATGACTGGGAGTTCAGTTTTCTTCTTTGGGGTTTCAAATGGGGATTTGTTATTTAAACTATTGTCCTTACCAGACAAGATTTTTGCACCATTGGAAAACAAATTACTTCCAAGAAGGAAAAACCAAACTGAAATTTCATCTTTTTCTTTCATTAAAAGAAGTATTACATGGCAATAGTCCAACAGAATATTTCCTTCCTGAGAAAAAGGCACTTTAAAATAATTTGTTCACTTCATTCCCTAAGGTGCAAGAAGAAATAATAAAGAGAATGCTTCTTTTTCAGAAAATCCTGATTTTGTCGCAGAAAGAGAAAGTTTTATTTCAACTGCTACTTTAAATCTATCTAAATATGTTCTTATGCAGTGGTATGTTGGTATTTGTCATTAATTAATTTTGGGACACATAAGGAGTACCAAAAATAATGAGTATCAAACAATTTTTTCCCCATGAGAAATAATGTAATAGTCATAAGGCAAAGGACATCAACAATTTCTAGCTTGAGTGTTAAGTACAAAACAAACAACTAATACTGATACAAAATTTTCACGTCAAAATGTGTTGTGTACTAAATTGATATTGAACTGCAAACTAGGGCATAATTTTTTTTTGCTAGAACAATTCTTGAATATAGCTCATCTGTCTGGAACCCACACTGCATATTGGACATTAATACAATCGAATGAATCCAGAGATATTTCACGAGAAGAGTCCTCCACTCCGCTGCTCGTAACAGAATACCTTATGCCACCAGACTTGAAATTTTGGTCTTAGACAACTTAGAACTTCGCTGTCTTCGGTCCAAATTAAGCGTAGTACATAAAATTATGTCCTACCTGTCAATGAATACTTCAGCTTCAACCACAATACTTAATAGATATAAACTGATGGTAAACTATGCCAAATTTGATTGCAGAAAACATGACTTCAGTAACAGAGTTGTTAATGCCTGCAATGTAACTCTGTGGTTTTTTCCCCCAAATCTCCAAAACTTTATCCTTAAACTGTTTACTGTCGACCTCACTCTATTCCTAAGAGGTCTTTAAGGGGCGTGCATAAGCGCACCAGCGTGCCTACCGTCCCTGTCCTAGTGTTCCCTTTTATTCATATCCATTTCATGTATTCATAGTTATGTCTATACTTATATCCGTTATCTAATACATACTTGATGAAATAAAATAAATAAATAAATATTCTTCATTGTGTCTTGCTCCTGAATTCCTGAGTAAAAATAGGGAAAGGAAGCATTAACAATGAATTCCACTGAAAATAACTTCACACTAAGTTGTCCCAGTTGAAACTAGGACAGACATTGTAATTCTGTATCTCACTCTTTATATACCCTCAATTCTATTTCAGAATGGTAAGATAGAATTGAGGGTTTTCCTGTTATGAAAATGTAATAGAACAATATCACTGGAATGATGGCATTTGGATAATATAGTTGGCATAAATTATATTCATATACAATGGTTTATTTTCTCCAATTTTTTACAGGTATAAAACTATGTCTTGATATAGTAGGTTGCATCGAAGGCAAGCAAACATTCTGTGCTGACATTTTGAAGAGAGGCTACTTATTAGGAATAGCACCTGGTGGATTGAGAGAGCAAAATTTTAGTAATGAAAACTACAGTCTAGAGTGGAGTACCCGTACAGGATTTGCTAAAGTGGCTTTAAAAAATAAAGTGGTAAGTGGTCATGTACAAAGAGCTGATCTATAAATGCATTTTACTAATATGTGGAGTATTCTTTAAGAGTTCTAGATGGAGCCGCCTATGATAAAGAACTTGAAAGCTAAAGGTGGTCAAGAATGTGCTCAACAAGCACCTTATTACACCGTTCTAACTCCTCAGTTCTAGGAGTTGCACATTGGCTTCTGAGTGCAAACCATGCTGCTTCTTGTCTCCTGTAAAGCCATAGATCAAGGGTGTCAAACTCATGTTGCCATCATGTAATGTTTTGTGACTTTTTCCCATTTGCGGAACTGGGATGGGTGGTGGCCTGCATCTGACCCATGGGCCGCCAATGGACACCCCTGCCATAGATGGTTTAGATCTGTTTTTTTAAACTGCCTTTCTGCAATTATCTCTACCTGTCCTATGAGAGCAAAGAAGTGATTACCCAGTGCCACCTTCTGGGATCTCAGAGCCATGCTCTCTCTGTTGCCATCTATATAACATTGGCATTTATTCTAGAAGAGCAAATCCAATATGCCTTAAAACTGGTTTTCCTTAGCAGTCCCAATCTAAGCCAAAATGCCTTCTTGTATAAGTTTTTATTCTTGTTTCCCCCCCCTGTATTTTTCATTCTAGCCAATCATCCCTATATTTACGGAAAATCTCCGTGAAGCATACAGGACAGTTGGAAATACAGGTGAGTTTCATTTTCAGATTCCTTCCTATATAATTAATTATCTAACTCTCAATCATTATATTTGCTTTCTCCCCCCTCTCTTTATATATATATATGTGTCTTTGTCTCTCTTTCTCTCTCATGCCTGTAAGAGATGAAGTAGCTTAAAACTGAATCAGGTAAAGGTGTTGAGATCAGTTTTGGGTTCCGGATATTTTTGCTGCCGGTTCGCTCAGGGTCACAATGCATGTGTGTGTGTGCAACAATCAAAAACTAGCTTCTGCGCATGCACAGAAGCAAAACTTAACTTCTGCACATGCGCAGAAGCAAAATCCAAGCTGGTGGCGCCTACAGAGACACCAACATGACCGTCTCCGTGATATCATCACCAAGTTACTATTGGTTTTATAGAACCGGATAGAACTGGTAGGAACGTACCTCTGGTTGTCCATATGGACAAAATGATTTCATGGTCTAAAGACAAAGGATTTTTTTTTTCTTCCCTTAGAGACTAAATGGTTGGGCAATTAATTTTCTTCCATATTAGCAACACAACAGCATTTTTCCATTTCCATTTTTCACATTTCCACATTTCTAGATAGCTAGTAGGTTGATTGGAAGAGAAAGATCCATTTTCCATCCCTTTACCCTGTCCCCCGAGTCCCCAATTCACACTTCTGCCTCACATCTGCTTGAAACCAGTTCTACACCTGGAAGGAATGAGTGGGCCTACATCTCAGAGAATAACATGTGACTGGAAGTGGGCAAACCTCTATTTCTATTTTATGTCCAATGGATCTAAGCAGAACCATTGCAAAGAGCTTGAGGATGACAACTTGGAATACCTTTCTGTGAAATCATGGAGGACAAAGTAGCACCAGAGGACTACAAAACAGTAAAGGCTGTTCCTATTTTTAACAAGTAGGAGGGAAAATTTACACATCAATTACCTAGATACTGGCAATACCTTGCAAAAAGATCAGTCAGTTTTTAGCTTTTTGACTTTGAAGAAACAGGATAGAAAGAGTATTGACACTTTTAGACTTTTGGTGTTGAAGAACGCTCCTGAAAATATTGTGAACAGCAAAAACAAAAAAATGACATGAATCAAACAATTGAATGAATCATCAAATCAATCATCAAATCAATACAGAGTTCTCACTCAAGGTACAAATGGCAAGGCTCAAATTATCCTTCTTAGGACAACTCATACAAAGACCTATTTCTCTGAAAACATCTGTAATGATGGGGAAGGTGGAAGGAAAGAAATGGAGATGACAGCAGCACAACCAGAAATAGTAACAGTCACAAATTTCTGCAGTGTTTTACTTGCCACCTTGGCATCACAGATTCATCGATCATTTGAGTGGCTCTTGGACACAACAACAAAGAAAATGTTTCCCCCACTTGGGTTTAATTTAAGTATTATTTTGCTGTGTTTTTTTTTCTCTCTGTCAGTATCATAGATAAATATTCCAATTTGTGAAAGTGGACTGCAGAAGTTAACATCATAGTTCATTTCTCCAGTTTTAAGATGCAACATAACATTCTTTAAAAAAATAGAGAGGTCCACATCCTTATGAATTAATTATTTTATCTTCCGTTTTGTTTTATTTCCTCTACAGGGCTATTAAAATGGCTGTATGAACACTTTCGGTTGCTTTTTCTCCCAATATATGGTGGGTTTCCCGTCAAACTCCGCACCTACATCGGACAACCCATCCCGTATGACCCAAATCTAACTGCTAAGGAACTAGCTGAAAAAGTAAGCAAACGTTGAACCAAAAATAGCGTCTTAAATATATTGGCTTTTTTCTTTATAACATTTTAGTTTTGAGATACAGTCAGAGGTGATAGTTATTTTATATATTTCAAATATATCTAGCCCAAATTCCCTCTTTCAATGAATTTTTAATTGACTATCATGAAATTAGGGGAAAAAACTACCATATTTTTCGGACTATAAGATACACCGGAATATAAGATGCACCTTAGTTTTTGGGAAGGAAAATAGGGAGGGGGGCAATTCTGCCTACCAGGTATTCATGTGGCTAATCCTTAGCTTGGTCAGTTTCAGTTCATTAGTTTGCTTGCTGGTTTTGAGGTTGGGGCTGGTTGGGACTGGTTGGGATTGTGCTTCTAAAGCACAACTGATTGTCAGAGGAAGCAGCAATTAGAAAAGCAGTCAAAGCATGGAAGATCGCTTAGTTCGTGTTGGGGCTGAAAAACAGCTTCAAAAGCACAGCTGATCCTCGGAGGGAGCTCCAGTGACTAAAGCAGCCAAAGTAGGGAAGAGGTAAGAGAAGGCAGCAGCTGTTCCAGGTAGCCATTTTGGGCACCGTGCATTGAGCGTTTGGAGGCTGAAAATGCAAGCCATTGTCAGTGGCAATCTCTGCAGCCAGGAAAAGGACATGCGGAGGCCAAAGGTTTGGGGCCGGTGTGTGTGTGTGTGGCTACATTTGGAATATAAGAGGCACCCAAATTTTCAGCCTCTTTTAGGAGGGAAATAAAGTGTGTCTTATACTCCAAAAATATGGTATATTCTTGTTGTACTATTGAGGGCAGAAGAAGATGTCTGTCTCCATTTATCACATAGGGGTGGTTCTTAGCCATGAAAATATATTTAGGCACTAAAAAAAGTCAGAGAAATTTTGTCTTCTGCTATTATATCTGGGGTAGGTCTAGGAGCAAATCATGAACTTCAGTATTCTTCTCTCCATGGTATCCTTCTTCTTCTTCTATCCACGACAAATACATCACAAGTTTCCCTATTCTGTTGAATAATAAGTGTGTGTGGCGCTGATGCTTGATTTGGGATTATCTTTATGACTGAAAGGGGGGCCAGAAAATGCTGGTAAAATGCAAAGAACAGGAAGTGTATTTGTCAACTACTCTATTCTGCATCGCCCAGGGACAGATATTCACAGGGATGGAGGTATAAATAGCAAAAGATGAAATGTATGTTGCAATGTTAACCAAGTGAGTTATGTATTTGCAGATAGTACTATGATGCAAGAACAAAAGGCTGGAGTTTGCCTCAAAAGGTACCACAATGTAAGTATAATCGTTTTTTTCCATCAATGATTTTCATATATTGACAGTTGGTAATCCAAGATTCCAAGCTAAAGGATCTCCTAAATTAGCGAATTGTTGTTTGAATGCTGGATCATGCCGTTTTTGTAGCTAGTAGAGTCTACTACTAAACCACTTGATCTCTGCACATGGAACGGGGAAGATAAATGCCTTGTTATCCTTTGCCTGGAGCAGATAATATTTCAAAAAAAATTGAACATGGCTACGGACAGCCATGACTTATTATCTCATAGTAACATATTCACCTGTGATACAGTCTTAGCAGCAGAAAGTTGTCTCAAACTTTTCAGCTAAGTACTTTGTGGTTCTGCTAGTCTATGCCCTCTAGTAGCTTTCACTATTTGGATTGTAGTAATTTATATGGTTCCCCCTATCAAATAAATCATTAATCAAAGTTTAGAATAGGTGAAAACATATATTTTAATCAAATCCATATCCATGGTGATACTTCAAGTCTTTAGAATTTAACAGAAATTTTGATTCCTTCCCACCCCCCTAGTATTATGTTTCCTTCTTTCACACTTAAGAGTTTTACAATGGCCGGGTGTTCCTTCATTTCCTCATTAGATTTCATAAATTATATGTTGCCTTAGGTGCATATTTCAGTAAGAATGTTTTCCCAAATATTTATGAATGTACACACGCACAAAGGCTTATTTTAATTACATGCAAAGTCATTTGTTCCCTGGCCTCTACTCATTTTGTTGTTTGTTGTTAATGAACTAAAGTTCATTTTTTGGGAAATATTTTTCTGATCTATAACAATTCATAATGTGCTGTTTATTACAGTAATAATAATTTGTACATTCTTCAGCATTTATCAATTGACTTTAAGATATATTAAACTAATAGTTTGCTCACCACTTCATACGTTCTCCTGCTTTCACAACAAATTAATTTTAATATGTGTGAAAAGAGAATGAAGTACATACAGTAAAAGAATAGCCCTAGTAATTTTCTTGCCATCTTCTCTTCAATGCAGTTTGCTACATTGCACCATCTTCATCATCACCCCACAACTCTGAAGGCTTATATGTCGCTCCAGTCAGTACAGGTAACCCTTGACTTACAACAATTCATTTAGTGATTGCTTGAAGTTACAACAGCACTGGAAAAAGTGATTTATGACCGTTTTTCACATTTATGACCATTGCAGGATCCCCGTGGTCATGTGATCAAAATTCAAATGTTTGGCAACTGGTTCATATTTATGATCATTGCAATGTCCTGGGATCATGTGATCCCCTTTTGGCCACCTTTTGACAAATAAAGTCAATGGGGAAACCAAATTCACTTAACAAACTTGTTACCAACTTAACAATTGCAGCAATTCCCTTAACAACTGTGGCAAGAAAGGTTGTAAAATGGGGCATAATTCACTTAACAAATGTCTTGTTTAACAACAGAAATTTGGGGCTTAATTGTAGTTGTAAATCGAGGACTACCTGTACAATTCTCAGCAGTATATATTCCATAGTTTAGTATGTACCATGAATTACAAGGTATACCAATTATAAAGTAAATAAATCATGATCAAATTTGAGCCATATTATCTTTCATTGTTGGGTTTCTCAAAGCTTTTTTGTGAGATTTTTATCCAAACAATTTCTCAAGAAAACTCCAGATGCATTTTACTTTTCCAAAATCTGGTATCTAGAAACAGGAATTAAATCAGTTTGTTATGTTGCATTTATTTATAAAATGTAAGACTCACAGGCAATAAACATATCACTAAATTTATTATAAAATTCTATTTGATGATCTCCAATGTCTTCCAAACCTTTCAACCAAAAGGATTCAATGGCCTTGGCCACCAACAGTAACACATTTTAACAATTTGCTTAAAATCTATGGCACAATTCCAGTGAAGCGTATTGCCAGCTATCAACTTCCTTCATGGTCAAATTCTTTAATTACCGGTACTTGCTGAAATACATTCAAAAGGAATAATTCCAATGAAAAATAGAAAACATAAACATTTAATAGTTGTTTCAGTGGACTTAGCTGCAGTTGGCATGATAAAATTCTCTATTACAGTAATTAGTTGTGGTAAGATGAACATTGTTGAATATTTTGGATACCCTTAACGGCAGGCATGGATACTCAGTAGATGAATTAAAAGTTATGTTAAAGAAATTGATTTCAGGAATAGAGTGAGCTAATACATTTAATCTGCTGTATGTTCAAAATTATCATTCTATTGACCACTCTCTACTAGAATGTATTTAACAAGTGAGCTGGCAATGCTTTATTTATAGAAGCAGGAAGAGCTTTTTGTAAGCTTTGCAATTATCACTAAAATAACATACTAGCGTATCAGAATCTCAAGTCTTTTCCCCGACATTTTAGTGACAACAGCAAACTACACTGGTGGGTTCTTATTGTCTAATGTGTCAAGGGGAATGTTCTCAAGCCAGCTAGACATATTCTGTTCTTATCTTTGCTTCTTGCATCATTATTGGGCTTTTGCACCGAATCTCCCGCTGTTTCAGTGTTAATTAAGAAGGACAAGTCTGGTGGAAGGGGAAAGAAACCTCTTAACGGCTACCAAGTGGGAAATAGCACAGCATACAGCTTTCAAGATGACACATTGTTCTCCTCCGTTGTTTCACACAAAGGGGGAAGCTTGACAATACAATATCTAACATTTTCTACTGGCTTGTTTCTCCCAAGACTATCCAAATTAATCTGTCCTTTAAAAAGCCCCTCCAAGTGTACAGCAATGGAGCATGATAAATTTGATAAGAAACTAATTGGCACAAAGGAAGAGAAATTATTCTTCAGCTTTTCCCCTTCTTTAGTTCCCTTCCCTTGCTTGCCACATAATTAAGAAAAAAATATGTGTTCAAAATACCATATTTCCACACATCCATACAAATTTACAAAACTCTCACACAGAATGCTAGATTTATATCTGGGGCAGCCAACTTTAATAGTCCACTTTATCTGAAGGTCACTGGGTGACTTCATATTCTGCCTCTACTAATACAGTAGATGTGGGATGTTGAAGATAATACCTCCATTAGAAAAGCTATCTAGAAAAGTATCTTTAGAAATAGTGTTTTTCTAGTAGCTTTTTTCTTAAGCAATTGCATATCAAGCCTTTAAACACAAATCTACTGTCTGAACATTTCATTAGATGGGATACATGACTTGAGATATGGATAATTACTGTAAAATCCATATTCTAAACACTAGGGATATTTTAAAAATGTCAACAGGTTACATAGTATCACAAATTATTTGAAAAGTACCCAAGGTACAACTCACAGCGAAATAAATAATAAACCTAAGCTGGCTATATGATGGTGTTCAAATATTTTCACATGCATCAATTAGTAGTGCAAGTTTAATAAATAAAAAAGTAAATGCACTGAATATTCTGAGATATAATTTGAGGGAAACATTTGGCCAGTATATTTGTACTTACTAACCAAAAAATTTAATCAGAGCTTATACATGAAATAGATTTTTATTTTTATAATGAAGTCAGTATGAGTGGGAAAAATGCAGAGATAGATGTACTCTTTATTTAAAGATATATCTACTATCTCTTTTATTCCTGTCTTTTCCTTTTTTCCAATATTAGAGTAAGACTTGAACTGATCTGCCTAGTTCAAGGACTTGACCCTTGTCTTCAGCTGTGAATAACAGGTAGTAATGACTTCTTAATCAGTACATCATTTATCAAACTTAATGTAGCACAGTTGTTCAACTGTTCCTTCTTTAAAAAAAAACATTCTGTGATCTTCAGCAGTTTCCCCTTAAATCTCATAGGAGAAATGAAGGAGTCTAGAAACTTCTGTGCATTATTGCCAAAGCTTATGGGATTCCAGCCTTAATAGCAGGAGGAAGTTTATTTGAATTATAAATCAGTGTATGAAGTTTATTATTACGACTTCTATTTTGTGAGTTGTGATGATCCCAATTTATTTCATGAAGACTACTATGTAATCAACCAGATCTGGTCAATCCAATATTTCTTCTAGAGAGATTGTATTGAATATATAGGCTAGTTATATAATGTGTATGTGGCTCCATAGAACTTAGCTAATATCAAACATTTTGGTATTTAAAAAAAACAAAACCAATATTGTAACTATAAAATTCTCCCATCTTTTCTTTCCCCCTGTGATACTATGGTGATTTTATTGCAAACTGCAAGGTGGTTCTGCTTTCATCTCCTTCTTGAAAAACCAAGATTAAGTTACAATATCCTAGTTAGGAAGGAGAGGCGTGGAGCATGAAAGTGCAGCGTTTGTTGTTGATGTAATAACCTGGAATTTATTAAATTGAAATCATTAAATCTGAAGTGACCCTAAATATTGCATTTAAATAATAATCATAATAGTTACTCTGTTAGCCACCTGGATAATTGTAAAAATGGATGCTGTTAAGGCAAAAACAAATTCCCTAAAGCCATGTTGTTAAGTTAGTCATGCAGCATCCAGAAGAAAAAAATGCCTTATTAAAATGAGAAAATGTATTTTTTCTATTTAATTCACAGGTTTGTGAATTCCTTCAAACATAGAAATTTAACTGCAGTTCAGAGGTTCTGTATTAAACACATTTATACACAGACATCAATAGAATCAACATGATTCCACATCTGTAGAACTATCTGAGATACCCATTGTGGCCAAAAACTGTTGATATAAAAATACACCTGTATTTTATGTCTAAACTTTAGGCATTTATAATTTCCTCAAAAGTACCCACACATAATAATAATTTTTACAGAGTTCTTTTGCTTATTTTTAGCCCCAGACATCTATATTAAAAATGTCCTTTCGTGCACCATCTGCTATTTCATATCTTTTATTTGCATTTTCCCTAGTACCAATTTCATGAAAATCCTATTTGTAATCCTCAATTATTTCCCTCTTCCTTTAAGAGGGAATTGCCACCTTTTCCATTGCAACCTCTTCTCTCATGTTCCATACCAATCCAAAAAGACCCCAGGTTTGGACAACAGAGAGACAAAGGTGTCTGAAAAATCAAAATATGTATGTCTTTTGTGTGAGTGCAAAGAGAGGATTTGGGGACTGTATAATACTGTTTGAGCAATACTAGGAATGGTAGTAATTTAGCATAATTGCAGCATTATATCACATGGGTGAAGGGAAGAGAAGTTTCTCCATTTATTTTTATGCAAATGGTCTTCATAAGGAGTAACATGTTTGATCTCTGGATTTTCTTGAAGGTATGCACATTTTTAAGTGCAATGGTTTTTTTCTTGTTATAATTTGTTCACAAAGAACAGAACTGTCTTGTCACTGTGTTCTAGATATGGGAGACTTCACAGCAAGCTCACTTATCTCTGTCATATTTACCGTACCTTCTGTATTGAGAGATCAAGGTCACTTTGTTCAGCTTCTCCCTGTTTTAATTCTCTACAAGACAGTGGATTGTGTTATATAGCATCTCGACTATTAAAAATTCTCTACAAGTGGACTGTTACATAGCACCTCTGATCAAGTTTATGCTATCCTTACTTTGGAGGGATGGCCATTGGGATGCACTTACACAATATGTTACTAAATCATTCATATTTGCTATTTTTGCTCTGGAGGGATGGACAGAAACGTCTAGCAATTGGCCATTGTGATGAACTTACACATTATTTTGCTAAGTCATTCGTATTTGCCTGAGCCTTAATTCTTCATGGGCAGAGTCTGGTGAGACATGATCTGGTTTTTATTTCCCCCTGTGGACTCCAATTAAGTAGCAGGTTCTGACAGGTTCTGGAGAACCGGTAGTGGAAATTTTGAGTAGTTTGGAGAACTGGCAAATACCACCTCTG
>JANHFT010008039.1:10577-22218 GCA_032467955.1 Pseudoxenodon macrops | reverse complement strand
TCTCTCCCTCCCTCCTCTCCTCTCTCCAATCAAGCCAAGGAAATATGTGTAGAGATATCACACCCAATTGGCTGAGGTGTTGTTTTTTTAACCCTCTTTCTAACAACCCTTCTCCCCAAAAAGCTAGAAAATCCCCAAATAATGTATTTCAATATTAAATTAAACATAGGAGACTTTTATTAGGACAACAAGCTATTTTCAGCAAACTGATCAGAATGGCATCCAGGACTGTGCAGTTGATCAAGTAGGCTGTGAGAACTCCATGTCAAGACCAGATCTGCCCACTGAAGAAAGAAGGGACAGTTAGATACAGGCCAGACCTTGGAAAAGATGAGGATGGGGATTTTGTTATATAGGATGGGAAGAGAAAATAACTGCAACTGGATTTGAAGAAGGGCTTGCTTTTGAAACCACGTCAGTCTCTGACATTCTTTGGGTTATATCCTCCTAACTTCCTTCTGCAAAAAATTCTGATCTTAAGTTCTTGAATTTCTCATGGGCATATGCCTAAATAGCTTCTGTTTGACTTGTTTGGGTGAAACCTGATCTATGAGCTGCTCACCTCTGATTCTGGTAGAAATGCTGGTCAAATGAGCCAGAAAAGGTATGCATGTTAGGTAAAGCTATATTGCCAACACTTGTCAATTTTCCTACTGTAGATATCTCCGTGAATTAATTAGTCTTTTGCTTCATTAATCTTTAGTCTATTAACTGGTTCAGGCAATGTTGTAGAAATGTGAGGGCTGTTAATCAATTTTCAATCTTCAAAAAAGGGAAATGGATGGGAAGAATGCTTTAGTTTTCTTCCTTGCAAATATTAGAGGCTGGTGTAATTATGGAAGGGATCTATATTCTTCTCTAATTTCTACATGATTGGACTGCGTTGAGTGAGTTCACAAGGAATTTATGTAGGTCCCATGGATCTGAGGTTATATATATTGGGGCTTCACACCAGAACTCAGTATTAAATTGTAACTGTGTTGTTGTTATTATTGTTATTGTTAGTTGCAAAGTCATGTCCAACCCATTGCGACAACGTCCCTCCAGGCCTTCCTGTCCTCTACCACCCTCTGGAGTCCATTTAAGCTCATGCCAACTGCTTCAGTGACTCCGTCCAGCCACCTCGTTCTCTGCCATCCCCTTCTTCTTTTGCCCTCCATCTTTCCCAGCATGAGGCTCTTCTCCAATGAGTCCTTCCTTCTCATTAGGTGGCCAAAGTATTTGAGTTTCATCTTCAGGATCTGGCCTTCTAAAGAGCAGTAAGGGTTGATCTCCTCTAGAACTGACCAGTTTGATTGCCTTGCAGTCCAAGGGACTTGCAGCAGTCTTCTCCAGCATCATAGTTCAAAGGCCTCAATGTTTTGGCGCTCAGCCTTTCTTATGGTCCAGCTTTCACAGCTATATGTTGCAACTGGTAAAACCATAGCCTTCACCACACGCACTTTTGTTGGCAGGGTAATCTTAATGTATATAAATTGAATGTTGTTCAGCTTTTGCTTTTCTGAATTTGTGAACACCTAAAAAAACTTGAGTAGCCCTTGTTAACTATTAAGAAATCCCATCTGTATTAATATAATGCAAAGCTGTAGCAGCCCTTGTATATTGCTTTTTTTTAAATTTAATATTCAAAAATATAGTGTGATTCTGCCACAGCCCAGTAAGTATTGTTTCTCAGGAAGACTTTTTTTTCTTTAAAAACAAAATAACAAAAATTGCATTAATTCAAAGGCTGAACTTTAGCATTTATCTGATCCTTCCATAGGTGTCAAAAGAACTTTCAAATGCTTCACATGTTTGAACTGAGTCATTTTTTAAATAAAAACAGTCCTAGACACATCTATAAGGTAGTAAATCCCTTTTAGACATAATATTTGCTTCTGACTAAATTGACACAGTGTTATTTGTATCTTATTTGTTTGGGTCAGAATAAATTGCACGACTTACAAATCTCTCACTAACAGCTCTTCTGTAATTGGAAATAATTTTGTAACTCTTTAGTGCCCTCATCTGTTTCATTAGAGGAATACTATATTGATCATACAAACTTCCAATAGAAATACATCTCTATTCACACCAAATGACTTATTGGGAAGTGTTAAGATGTGCAACCAAATAGTGTTCCCCATTTTCAATAAGCCAAACACTGGTAGTGAGATTCTTACATCCACACAGAAAACTTTATACTATTTCTGTAATGACTAAATAGTTGGAGAATATTTGCTAGACAGCACAGGAGAACCTTAAGCATGTGATACAGGAATATAGGCTATATTTCTATGAAAAACATTTTTTCTTATCCTTTCTAAAGAGAGTACAATTATGAGGCTTTGTAGATTAGGCTTCACTTCAGACCAGAGTAGCCATGAAGTCTAAACTGTACAGTTTTCTGAAACAGAAAAGTTAACCTCACCCTAAGTTACCAGAATATATTTGGAATATATCAAAGCTGTTGCACTGGAAATGCACTAGATGTGTTTTGCTACCTCTTTTTTGTGAGGCTGCTAACATGTGATCTTGCCCTCAGTTAAAATTTCCATCAGAATAAATTTTAGAAGGCCATATCTATCCCAGTAGGAATCTTTATCTATTTCAAATGCATTGTGACACCAACAAGATGGGATCCAAGATATTTTAAAAAGTTTGATACAAACTTTGTATAAAGTTCACAAAACTCCCATTAACTCCATGATGGCGAACCTATGGCACACATGCCAGAGGTAACATGCAGAACCCTCTCTGTGGGCACACGCGTCATCGTCAGCTGCTCTTCCGGATTCCATCATATGAATGCACACTGGTCAGCTGCTCTCTTCCACGTTCTGTCACGCATGTGCACGCCGGCCATCTGGTCTTCATGCAAAGACCAGCTGAAAGAAGCTGACCAGGGCACATGCACACAGCGGCCAGCTGCTCTTCCGTGTTCCGTTGCACATGCATGCCGGACAGTTAAGCAAGATATTTTGCATCAGCAGTAAACACAGTTCCAAAATTGTATTATACACTTTAAAAAATTGTGTCATGAATATACAATAGAAGTGTTTTTAAGAACTAAAAATCCTGAACTTCCCTCATTTCTATTACTTAGTATTTTTACATGACAAAATTACCCTGATGAAGTCTTGGACGCTAAATGTGTGATGCTACTTAGGCTTACCTAATGAAGGTAACCTAGTTGCTGACAGTGTACAAGATCCAGAACTCTACACAATTGTCACTTTGGGACAAATCCAGTTGAAATAAAAATATTTTATTTTAGCCAAATGCATTAATAAATCAGACTGCATGGCTGCCAGCCTAAAATGAAAATTCTGAATTGTTTCCTTCTGCTTTCAACTTTTCAACTAAGTCTCTATTCAACATGGGGAAAGATGGGCCTAAAAACTCTATTTATATAGATAGTAACAGATTTCATTACTACATATTACTAAACATCTACTCTAATTGAAGTACCTCATAAAATTGAACTATAAATTCTATGGACAAACTCAAATTGTGCATGTCTACTAATCCATGTATCAGATTACAATCTAAGAAAGGCTTTCAATTTGAATTGAAATCTAAGCCAGATATACTTCTAAGGTATAAAGCTATTCTTGCCACTGAAATCTCCCACAGCTTGCAGCAGGAAATATATATAAAGCTAACTCAATATCTAACTATCTATCTATATGTCTGTCTGTCTGTCTGTCTGTCTGTTTATTTGTCTGTCTGTCCGTCCATCCATCATCTCTCTCCCTCTCTCTCTCTCTCTTCCCATCCATCCATCCATCCATTCATCTATCGTATCTATTTATCATCATATTTATATAGCCATTCATCTTACTGTAAAGTAACTCTAGGCAGCTTACAATAAAACAATCATAAAATTCAAATGTTAAAAACTACAATTAAGACATCAACAATATTATTAACAATAACAAGATAGTGGAGATAAATGATATTAATGCAGCCATCTCATCAAATCACCATTCCCTTGAGATCCCCAAATCTGCTGACATAGCCATGTTTTAAGGGACAACTTCTGGAAGGTTATCAAGGATGGGGCCATCTTCACCTTGGGTTGGACAATGTAGATGCCATGGTAGAAAAGGACCATTTTCTGGGTCGTGCCAAATAAAACTTTCCCAAACGGGACCCACAGCATATAATACTTCTTCTGCAAGTTCTGATGGGATGGGCAGATGTAATCAAGTAGAGGTGGTCCCTCAGCAGAGATGTAATATATGCCATTCTAGGAGGCATGCATAATTGCCCACATCACTATATTCACCAACTGAAGTTTCCAGACACTCTTCAAGAGCAGTCTTTGAATACATTTTGTGAGGATGTATAGTTTCTAAAATTTCATAATCATATTGTAGTTTCAAATGCAAATTCAGCTTTTAAGATTTGCTTCATTTTAGTGTGCATCATTTTCCGGAACTTTTGTATTTTATAACTTTGCACCAAATTGATTGGTCTGGCCTACTCATCACGTTTCAAACAACTTTTGAAGATGGATTGCCCATTTTAGCCATTGGAGTATCAAATTCAGTTTTGATAGTTTTATTATTTTCTTTGGATTTAATGTTCAAAGTGAATTTAATGGTCCTTTTACAAGAAAAGTTCAATAGCCTGATATTACAAATGCATAACTGGATATCCCACTATTCATATGTTGGACATATGCTTGATTAGGCATAAAAGGAAACACAGTAAAGCACAAAGCAGAAATCCAAATGTAATTAATTAATTAATTAATGGCAAAATTGGTTGAGTGGCTATAGAAATTGAATGAATAAAATAAATCATGTCTAGAAAAAGACATTGTTGCTATCCTGGTTGGTTACAGGCATATTTTGCATAAATGTCACAGAAGCCTGTAATGTCAATTATGAGCACACCCAAATGATAAATACACTGAGTGATTACAACCCAGTGTAGAAATTTATCATTTCCTCTACTCAAAAATTACCCACTCAGGGCGTTCTCAGGTTCCACTCCCTTTTTCTAGTCTTCCCCTTACATAACAGCATATGTTTCAGGAAATAGCTGCCAGATGCAGAATTACAGTAAATCATTGTACTATATTTGGGAACTGTCTCTGCAAGTAAGAGAAACAACACCATAAAAGTTCCATCTATTCTCAATCCATGAAGACATCCCAGAAAGAAAAAAAAACCGGTATAGTTTAGATGTATCAGAAATTGCTGATTAAGCATGATCGGTAAATTTGCATTCAGTGGTTCTCTCCAAGATATGTATCGGCACAACCATGAAATATTTTGTCCAAAAACTAGATTAAAATGGAGTTGAAATCATCTGTGTTCACCAGGAGAACCTGCGGAGATACAGCATGGGTATGAGACTTCTCTTACAGACAAAAATATGGGAGATCTGTTGCAAAAACAAGAGACAGGTAGAAACTGTGTCTTTAACCAATGCATACTGTAGGGAAAGAAAGGATTTGAATATTGATTCTATAAATAGGGCTTAGTCTTGATACATTGCTCTGCTTGAATTCTTTCACTATGGCTTTCTAAGTTTTATTTTATTTTCCAAAAGTGTTTATCTGAAGTTGATTCTTCTGAGCTTACGGTTCCAGTTATGCCTGTGGAGTCAAGCCTGACAATAACCCCCTTAAGCACATTACCAAAAAAGGCTATTTTGTGATGAGCTGTATTTGTAATAAATCTCTGGATTATTGGGATATAAAGAATCCAATGAAACAAGTTAAGTAAGTACTGGGGTTCAAGCTGATTTGCTTCCATTGAGGTATACAGGAGCTAATCTGCTGTATTACACCTAGTAATAATGCCAGAGCCAACAGATGCAGCTTTATTTCTCCAGACTCTTGATATTCCACCAAACAGCTGCTCAAGGAGCTATCTGAATACATAGGATCTCTTACAGGCATATGTTTTTGCAGTTCTGCAGTTAATATGAACACAATCAAATAATAGTGTGGATAAAAGAAAGTCTTTCCCATTTAAACATTTAAGCCTCCTCTCCCAGCAATTTGAGATATCAGCACATAGAGAAACTTTTCTATCACTGACATAGATCTTATACATAATGTGTGTGTAACAGAGGAAGTAATGTGTAACCTAGAAACTCTGGTCATAATCATGCTGCCTTTGGCCTTGATCATTAGCGAGGTCTTAACCTACCTTCTACTGCTGCCTAAGGATCTCAGAAACAAAACAGTGCCAAATCCTTTTAGTTCAACATGGGTCATTTGTGCAATGTGGCCTCAATATTATTCTCTATTATTGAATAAGTATTAACTGGTACGTCGAGCTAAGACACTAATTTTAAAAAATGTATGTCAAAGCAAATTCAATCAATCTGTAATTCAGCTTTACAGCTACACTTGTTCATGAGAGAAATGAAATAAAAGAAGACCCCCACAAAAATTGTAAGGCCTATTTATTGCGCTAACTCCTGGCAAATTCAGTTTAAGTTCAACGTGCTTTGAAAAACTTTCTACCAAGTTTTTATGAACGCTTACAAGTGTTTCGTGTGCTCATGTCTTTATTTTCTCCAATCAATTTACCAAATATAGCTAATGCTTATTGGCAGATTAAATCTCAGAATATAAACATCAAATAATACAATTGCATATTTTTTTGGAAATGAACAGATTCTGGTCAGGCTTTATTTTAAAGTATCTTAAAATATAGATGGTTAGCACCTATGTGGTTGCCATAAATCTTTTTATAAAATTATGAAAATTTACAAAATTAGCATCGATGATACAATGTCAGTCCTAGAGTACATAGCCATACAATAATAAATTTCTAATATCACAAAATAATACATTCATTATGTCTGTTAAATCCAATGAAGGCTCATAAACACCAAAGGAACAAATGGGATTTAAGATTAACATATGGACTGCAAATTATTGCTTGGCTTATTTAGACATATATAAAAATGATTTGAATATTACTGGAATGTTTTTCATTAAAATACTAGTACAGGTTGTCCTCGGCTTACAACTGTTCATTTAATGACTGTTCAAAGTTGCAATGGCACTGAAAAAAGTGATTTATGACCAGTTCTCACACTTATGACCATGGCAGAATCTCCTCAGTCAATGATCAAAATTTGGGTCCTTTACAACAGGTATATATTTACGATAGTTGCAGCATCCTTGGGGTTCTGAGATTCTCACAACCTTTTTAGTGAGCAAAATCAATGGGGAAAACCAGATTCGCTTAACAACATGATTCACTTAACAGCTGTAATGATTTGCTCAATAATCATGGCAAAAAAGGTTGTAAAATGGGGAATGACTTAATAACTGTCTTATTAGCAACAGAAATTTGGGGCTCAATTGTAGTCATAAGTTGAGAACAATCTGTATCAATACTTGATTGGCTTAATGAATGCCTTGAACTGAAATGTTTTAAATGTCACATTTGGTAAAACATAATTTTTAACTCAAACTGTCCATTATGAAATATAATTTTTTTAAAATCATTGTTACAGGAATATTCAATCAAAATGTATTGCATTAAGTCGTAGCTAAATTCCGTGTAGCATTAAGTTGTTCATAGTAAGTAGTATGTGGGTAATGGTTAGTATTTTCTGTTCACAATAACATTACAAATGCACATCAGAGCTTTTTAGTGTATATTGTAAATTCCTTTAAACCACAGTACTTATCAGTCAAAGAGTAATTAAGGCTGAAATCACTTTAGTGTATAGCAATGCAGAGTTCTACAAAATGAATGCATTGCAACCATCTACTTTGGCAGAAGACAGTTTGTTTCCTTAAACTTCACTACAGGCCTCTGGGGCAATTTGCATTACGGTGGGCATCTAAAGCCATTGGATCAAATGTATTGTGGTTTATCAGGTCTCTCATTTTGTCTCTAATGCCATATGGGGCTCTGGCTATTCTCCTAGAGTCTTCAATAGCTGCGTCCTTGTACCTTAGAAGCTGATTGCTTTTCAGATCTTTTCTTCTTAAGGCTTCTTGCAATTCCCGTAGGTGGCATTTTTCATCATATTCGAGCTTCTGCTTACGGCAATGGTGGTTCCTTTCCTTGGCGCTATTAATTTCTTTTAAATGTTGTGCTCTGTCTTGCATATTTTTGCTCATGATTTCCCTGGCCTGCTGTATCTTCATCTCCGCTATCTGCAACAACATCTCCTTGCGCCTTCTCTTCTCCTCCTCCGTCTCTTTAGCTCTCGCCTTGGCGACTATGCCATGCTCTTCTTCCTTGTATGACTTTTCTTTTAGTTCTCTATTCCTTTCTTCAAGCAGCTGCTCCAGGATTTCCTGAGACCTCTGAAGCTTTTGTTCAATGCAAAGCCTCTTGTACAACTCATCAGCTTTGAGCTTGTCCTCAACTGGGTCTTTCATCTGCATGGGCTTGAGTTTCTTATAGTCATTCGGTTCTACTTTCCTCTTCTTCCTCTCCATTTCCTTTATGAGCCTCTTCTCCAGGGCCTGCAGCATCTTCTCTTTGTATGCATGAGAGTTCTGATCTTTGGCATTTCGGTCCATCAACCGTTTATCCCAGACTTGCTTTTCCTGGCAACGTTTCCTATACTCAGCCTGAAGCCTAGCATTTTCAAATTTCTCTCTACGTCTACACTCCTGCTCTTTAGCTAGCTTTTTCCACTTCTTGTCGCGCAACAAAATATCCCTCTCCCTAGCGGCCATTAGTTGCTCTTCCTCTAGCTTAGCCTTGGCTTTTCTTTGATCCCGGTCCCTCTGCCATTGGTCCACATTGTCTGCCAACTGGTATTGCCTCTCCTTTTCCAACTTTGCTTTGTGCTTCTTCTCCTTCCGCCTCATCTTCTCCCAAGCCTCAGAGACCTGGAGCTGCCTATCCTTCATCTCTTCCTCCTCCTGATGCCTAGCTAACATCAAAGCAGCAAGCTTTTTGTCCCTTTCTGGAATCATGTCCTCATATCTCTTCTCAGTCAGATCCTGGAGGCTGACCTGAGCCTCTCCCTTCTTGGTTTTGTGGTGACTGTGGTGACGGTGATGATGTGCATTGCTGTTAGGGTGCAAATAAGCCATTGGGTCTTCCTCCTCATACTGTCTCAAGGAATGCATCAGGTCTACTAGGCTGGGGCTGCTGTCGCAGGGCTCCTGCCAATCCCTTCTTTTGGCTTCCTTCTTCTCAAGCTTGGGAGCAGCTTTATGGTCGATTTGAGTGAAGGAAAAAGACGACGGGCAAATTGATGGTGGCTTGCTGACGTCGGTGGGAAAGTCCGTTCCATATTCTAGAGCTCTAGTCACAGGACTGGCCCATTGGTCGTCCCGGAGCAGCTCCTCCACCCGGGTACACCTGCCTGCCGGAGAGCGTCCGGTCAGCTCATGGTGGGTCTGGAAATCACCACCGTAGAGGGTGGTACAAGAAGTGGTGCAAGGAGTAGCGCAGCCCTCGCCGGCCGGAGCGAGGTAATGGTGCTGTTGGGACAAGGTGGGGCGGCGCAGACGGGCCGAAGCGGCGGTGGCGATGGCCGGAGCCTTAGTGTGAGGGAGCGAAGCACCCCTGTACTTGCCTTTCCGCGGCAACAGTATTCCGCCTTCGTCGCGGTACATTTGCGCCAGCTGGAGGCGGCCAAGGCAGCCCTCGCCTCCCGCCGCTTCGGGCTCGGAGCTGTAAGCCGCGTCCGGGAAGCATTGCGGCGGAGAGAAGCGTCCGGGGCTGATTCTGCGGCGTGTCATCTCTTGCTGGGTCTCGCTGCCCGACAGACTACAGCAAGACACGGCCGGCGGCTTCTTCCGGCCTTTGTTGGTGCTCGGCGCGCCTCTGTCGCTCGGGGAGACGCGCCACCTGCTTTCCGCCCCGAGACACTGCCCCGACCCGCGCCGCGGCCGACGCCGCTGCTGTTGCCGCTTCATGGCCGAAGTGGCCTGCCCGCTGGTCACGCAGCGCCTTGCGCAGCACAGTGAGATTCAGCGCGCGTCACAATGGGGGGGAGACCGGGGCCCGTCCTCCTCCCCTAGCCCATTACGACGTGAGGCCGCAATGCGACCCTGCCCCACTCACCCCTAGTTGGCCCTGCTTTCTCTTCTACCGAAGGGGGGAAAAGCGGCGCCACGCGCGAGGGTTCCAGGCGCTAGAAGTGAGCTAGAACCAGACGTTTCTCTCCAGTTCCCAGCAGAACTTCCTACAGGCTGCGTGGAATGGGACACTGCAGTATCACCTGGAATCCCATCTCTTGTTAGATCAGAAGGCCCATGTACTTTGATTCAAATGCAAACTGGAATGCCCCAAGCTCACTTATGAATTTTCATTAAATATGGCTATTCTTCCAGAGTGTCACCGGAGCTTTCGTGAAACAACTTAGTTGCCTGAGACTTTGCCTCTTCACAAAAATGGCTCCTAAGGTAGATGTTACAAGATATAAAGCAAATAAATAGGATGTTTGTAAAAGGCATAGCTGAAGAATTTCGGTATAAGTAGAGGTCAGATATGAATTCCTCACAACACTTAATGCTCTTTAGCTTTTAGAAGGGGAGTATGATGGAATTTTTCAACTATATCACATAGAAGTGCTTATTTTTTTCTTATTTCTTAATTCAAGACATGTACTTGTATATGTACTTGTTTCAGGTTACAAGAAGGCAGATTCCAAGTGAACATTAAAAAAATTCCTGATAGAAAGAATGATTTAACAATAAAAGCAATTACTTAGACATGAGGGCCACTCTTCATGAGATATAATGGACCTGACTCTCAATAGTCTCAGACAGGGACTACACATCTGGGATGTTTAATTTGGATTTTTCCAATGCCCAGGCAGTTGGATTTGAAGGCCTCACTAGCTCATCTGTCTCTATGGTTTTAATTTACATTGTTTCAGCATCAGTTTACCTACTGAACAGATGCAAGGCTGTACTCTTGCATAATAATAAAATAGCTGAATTGAATTTTCTGAGAAATCAATCCTTCTGTGTTCAGTAAGAATCCTTGGTTACAATTTCTTCAATGGCACTGGCTATATTCACCACTGATGTTGGCTACTATTTTATCCACTTTTTCTTGAATAATTTTGAGTGAGCCCAAACCATAATGAAGAAGAACAATCAAAGACAGACAAAAGTGAATAGCAAATTATACAATAAGTCATTCATACAAATTACTGTTTGGTCTGAATAATAGGTAACAATTTGTGTGTCCCTGTATACTGTGCATATAAATGGGGTAAATCTAAAGAAGGGTATATATACACTATTACAGAAATGTCAGGAAAGTTAAAGCTCATGTGTATCTGTGATATGCGTATTCATGATTTGGGGATTTTTATGCCTTCAAGTCATTTTTTACACCTGGAGATTATTTGGATAGATCCCTGCCATTTTCTTGGCAGTATTTGCCCTTGCCTTCTTAGGCAAGGGAGAGGGAGGGAGGGAGAGAGAATGTGACAGCAAACAGCAAACAGCAAAACTAGAACTTGCAGTTTCATGACTTCTAGTCCAGTGATGGCGAACCTTTTTCTTCTTGCGTGCCAAAAATGGCAGTGTGCGCATGCTTGCGTGCGCATGTGTGCCAACACACAATACCCCCCACGCACACTGCACTGCATGCACATGTGTCCCCCCCCATTGGGCCGTTTTTTGCCCTCCCGAGGGTGAAAAATGGCCCAACGGGACTTCCATTTTGCCCGTTGAGCTGTTTTTCACTCTCCG